>OU696696.1:143708329-143817996 GCA_916050605.2 Platycheirus albimanus
AACATTAATGGACTAAGGATACATCCCTGAGGAACGCCCGCGGCTGTTTCAAATTCATTTGAAAACTCAAAACCATCCCATACCCTTGCATTTGACGACGCTAACAAACTTGCATACGTTGAGAGAAACTTATGCGATAGGCCCATACATGAAAGTTTATAAATAAGTGCTTGTCTATTGACTTTGTCAAATGCTGATTTAAAATCAACAAAGCAAGTGTAAAGCTTCTTCTTTTTGATGTGGATATGATGTTGAGCAATGCTAGTAATAGCAAAGATATGATCCATGGTTGAGTAACCTGGGCGAAAACCAGCTTGGAAGATACTTAGACCATTATTGTCATCAATCCATTTCTTAAGCCTTTCGTATAAAATAGTAGTAAAAATTTTCCTAATTGAGTTTAAAATAGAAATTCCCCTATAGTTCTCCGCAATATTCGCATCACCTTTCTTGTAAATCGCAAAAATAACCGATTTGTTGAAACTACTTGGGATAACAGCATCTGCGTATAATTTGTTGAAGAAAGAAACGATGTAATTTTTAAATTCAATCGTGCTGTTTTCGAAAAATTCTACCGGTATACCATCTGAGCCCGGAGCTTTATTATTTTTCATTTTTTGAAGCGATGCTTCCAACTCAGAAAGTGATATATCCACATCGAGTTCGTTAACTGCAAAGTTAGGTAGCGCGTAATCGAAGGTATGAAGGTCTTTGTCCGCTGAAAGCAGAGTTTTAAAATGAGCTGCTAGCGTTTCAGCTTCCAATGAGTACTTCATACCTTGTTCACGTCCACCAAGTTCACGCACAATATTCCAAAAAGACTTGGAGTCAGAGCAGTTTTCTAACTGATTGGCCAGATTTTTTAGGTAAGCTTCCTTTTTATCTGTACAAAGCTTTTTATATTTAGCATTTATTTTAAGATACATGATTTTAAAAAATTGCGTATTCGACGATCTAAAAAGCTTAAGATAAACAAAAGAAAGTACCATTTATTCTTAGATATAAATGTGTGCGTATTATTGACAGCAAAAGGAGCAGATGATTTAACGACTTGTTGAATTCTTTCGCATGTTTTTTCAATCGAGTGTAGAGATTGCGGGAGCAAGGAATTTAAATTACGAGTCAAAAGTCGTTTGAAAAGAGGTGCATTTTTATCTGACCATTTAAGTTTAATAAAGCTGACCGGATTTGTAGATCTTGGAACTAAATGCGGAAATTTTATTTTCGTAACTATTGGAAAATGTCCTGAAAAATTGGCGGATGCTACCTCAAAGTCTTCGAAATTTGTTAACCAGTTGCTAGATATAGCCGCAAAATCAATGACCGATTCACCTTGACCACTTACGAAGATGAGTTCGCCGTTTGAATCACTTTTCGAGGATCCATTTAGTACAACTAATCCAAATGTTTCAAAAAATTCCGTTAAACTTTTCCCATTACGATTGAAAATTTCGTCTTTAGAATTTCTCATGATAATAAGCTCCGCTCGTGATTGTAAATTATTGACAAGTGAGTTTTGGTACATGCCAATTCTAGCGTTGAGATCTCCTACTATCATAACATGCTCGAAGTAATGGTTATTAGTAAAGTCTACTAATTCATTGAATTCAACTACCCAATTGTTGCAGTTTAAATATGTAGGAATTATAAAGTAATTTAAAGAGTTGCTAACTACATGAAAAATTATTTTTTGCTCTACAATTTTAAATTTAACTATTTTATCAAATAAATGTTTTTTAATGCCATATAACATACCCCCACTGGCTCTTCCAAGCAAATTTGATCTAACTGCTGATTTAAACATTACCTTAAAATCTTTAAGGTATTTAACAAATGCATTCTCATTTTTTTGTTCTACAAAGGTTTCAATTAGAATTATAATATCAAATTGTTGAATAAATTTAAAAAAATCAGGTTGTAAAAGTTTGCTTTGAAGACCAGTGATATTATATGAACATATACTTAATTTTAAAAAACTATTAATATCTAAATTACGGCAGACGACAGATTTTACCTAGTGATTACTCGCCCTTGAATGTTGAAGACTACCAGGTGGCGCTCGTTGCGATACAGAGCTAGAAGATGGAACTGTTACCAACTTCGCTCCCTCGCTGCAGTCAAATAACTCGTTGCACATATCACCAAAGGCTTCTGTCACAAATGTCATCTCTGCTGTAGTTTTGACAATCAAACCTCATGAAACTTTGTAAACAAAGCTGTGCTCGTTAATGAGTAGTTTGTTGTCTCCTTTAATTAAAATTTTAACATTTGGATTTATCTCCAGCAATTTGTTTTTCGTGGCAACCAGACATTGTCTTTTCTTTCGGAATAATAGAGATTGTTCGCGAAAAATACTTATTCCAGACCCTTTTAATTTGTGTGCGACAGCAATGATTTTATCCCTGACTTCGACAGAAGAGAGCTCCATGATGACGGTACCGCGTTCAGTGTTGTTGTTACGAATTTGGCGGGAGCTCTTTACTTCGATTTCATCACCTTCTTTTAACTTCAGAAGCCCCTCGCAAGTCTGTTTAGCAAATTGAATTGCATTGGTTTCTGTGTCTAAAGGAAGATGAATCACAATTGACTTATCATTAGATTTTCGAGACAGAATCTCCAGTTGAGTCTCGAGAAGTTCACATCTGTCGGCCATGACGGTTAGTTGGTTGTTCAGTTGCGAGTTAAGTGCTCTTAAAGACATTATTTCACTTGAAAGTGTTTTGAAGTCGTTTTTTGTGGCTAGATTCTCAAGCTTTTCATCAAGAATGTCGTAGAAAATTTGTTTGAGTTCGGAAACAGATAAATTTGCTACTCCCATGGTTAATGCAACGTCAGAGGAATTCCTTTTGTTGGTGTTGTTTTGTTCCGGTGAAGTTTCCGCTAAATAGCGTTTACGGTTCATCTGCTTTGAAACAGTTGACTGCAAAATTGGTTCTTGTTGGTTTCATTTTTTTTGTTTTATAAACTCGTTAATTTAGGCGAATAAGTGTAATTATCGATGATCTTCAATTATTACAATGAATTCGATTGAAAAAGAGTATTTTAAGCCGTTTTACTGAATAAATTACTAGAATACTTTATTTGAAATTAACAAAAATACCGAGAGCTTAACAAAAGTTGCACTTCTACTTTTACAGATGAAATGTCAATCATCTGTATTATAATAAATGGGAAATTTTATTGCCAGTTTAGACCTTGCTGGTATTTGAATTTTTTCTGGTAACCTTACGTTCTTGTTTCCGTCTGATTTTTGATTACTTAATAAATTGCTATTTATTTGGGGTATGTTTTCTACAACGCTGTTGAGTGGTATTTCCTCATCATTTAAATTGTATTCTTATTTTTGTTATTATTTTCATTTTCATTTTCATTTTCATTTTCATTTTCATTTTCATTTTCATTTTCATTTTCATTTTCATTTTCATTTTCATTTTCATTTTCATTTTCATTTTCATTTTCATTTTCATTTTCATTTTCATTTTCATTTTCATTTTCATTTTCATTTTCATTTTCATTTTCATTTTCATTTTCATTTTCATTTTCATTTTCATTTTCATTTTCATTTTCATTTTCATTTTCATTTTCATTTTCATTTTCATTTTCATTTTCATTTTCATTTTCATTTTCATTTTCATTTTCATTTTCATTTTCATTTTCATTTTCATTTTCATTTTCATTTTCATTTTCATTTTCATTTTCATTTTCATTTTCATTTTCATTTTCATTTTCATTTTCATTTTCATTTTCATTTTCATTTTCATTTTCATTTTCATTTTCATTTTCATTTTCATTTTCATTTTCATTTTCATTTTCATTTTCATTTTCATTTTCATTTTCATTTTCATTTTCATTTTCATTTTCATTTTCATTTTAATTTTAATTTTAATTTTAATTTTAATTTTAATTTTAATTTTAATTTTAATTTTAATTTTAATTTTAATTTTAATTTTAATTTTAATTTTAATTTTAATTTTAATTTTAATTTTAATTTTAATTTTAATTTTAATTTTAATTTTAATTTTAATTTTAATTTTAATTTTAATTTTAATTTTAATTTTAATTTTAATTTTAATTTTAATTTTAATTTTAATTTTAATTTTAATTTTAATTTTAATTTTAATTTTAATTTTAATTTTAATTTTAATTTTAATTTTAATTTTAATTTTAATTTTAATTTTAATTTTAATTTTAATTTTAATTTTAATTTTAATTTTAATTTTAATTTTAATTTTAATTTTAATTTTAATTTTAATTTTAATTTTAATTTTAATTTTAATTTTAATTTTAATTTTAATTTTAATTTTAATTTTAATTTTAATTTTAATTTTAATTTTAATTTTAATTTTAATTTTAATTTTAATTTTAATTTTAATTTTAATTTTAATTTTAATTTTAATTTTAATTTTAATTTTAATTTTAATTTTAATTTTAATTTTAATTTTAATTTTAATTTTAATTTTAATTTTAATTTTAATTTTAATTTTAATTTTAATTTTAATTTTAATTTTAATTTTAATTTTAATTTTAATTTTAATTTTAATTTTAATTTTAATTTTAATTTTAATTTTAATTTTAATTTTAATTTTAATTTTAATTTTAATTTTAATTTTAATTTTAATTTTAATTTTAATTTTAATTTTAATTTTAATTTTAATTTTAATTTTAATTTTAATTTTAATTTTAATTTTAATTTTAATTTTAATTTTAATTTTAATTTTAATTTTAATTTTAATTTTAATTTTAATTTTAATTTTAATTTTAATTTTAATTTTAATTTTAATTTTAATTTTAATTTTAATTTTAATTTTAATTTTAATTTTAATTTTAATTTTAATTTTAATTTTAATTTTAATTTTAATTTTAATTTTAATTTTAATTTTAATTTTAATTTTAATTTTAATTTTAATTTTAATTTTAATTTTAATTTTAATTTTAATTTTAATTTTAATTTTAATTTTAATTTTAATTTTAATTTTAATTTTAATTTTAATTTTAATTTTAATTTTAATTTTAATTTTAATTTTAATTTTAATTTTAATTTTAATTTTAATTTTAATTTTAATTTTAATTTTAATTTTAATTTTAATTTTAATTTTAATTTTAATTTTAATTTTAATTTTAATTTTAATTTTAATTTTAATTTTAATTTTAATTTTAATTTTAATTTTAATTTTAATTTTAATTTTAATTTTAATTTTAATTTTAATTTTAATTTTAATTTTAATTTTAATTTTAATTTTAATTTTAATTTTAATTTTAATTTTAATTTTAATTTTAATTTTAATTTTAATTTTAATTTTAATTTTAATTTTAATTTTAATTTTAATTTTAATTTTAATTTTAATTTTAATTTTAATTTTAATTTTAATTTTAATTTTAATTTTAATTTTAATTTTAATTTTAATTTTAATTTTAATTTTAATTTTAATTTTAATTTTAATTTTAATTTTAATTTTAATTTTAATTTTAATTTTAATTTTAATTTTAATTTTAATTTTAATTTTAATTTTAATTTTAATTTTAATTTTAATTTTAATTTTAATTTTAATTTTAATTTTAATTTTAATTTTAATTTTAATTTTAATTTTAATTTTAATTTTAATTTTAATTTTAATTTTAATTTTAATTTTAATTTTAATTTTAATTTTAATTTTAATTTTAATTTTAATTTTAATTTTAATTTTAATTTTAATTTTAATTTTAATTTTAATTTTAATTTTAATTTTAATTTTAATTTTAATTTTAATTTTAATTTTAATTTTAATTTTAATTTTAATTTTAATTTTAATTTTAATTTTAATTTTAATTTTAATTTTAATTTTAATTTTAATTTTAATTTTAATTTTAATTTTAATTTTAATTTTAATTTTAATTTTAATTTTAATTTTAATTTTAATTTTAATTTTAATTTTAATTTTAATTTTAATTTTAATTTTAATTTTAATTTTAATTTTAATTTTAATTTTAATTTTAATTTTAATTTTAATTTTAATTTTAATTTTAATTTTAATTTTAATTTTAATTTTAATTTTAATTTTAATTTTAATTTTAATTTTAATTTTAATTTTAATTTTAATTTTAATTTTAATTTTAATTTTAATTTTAATTTTAATTTTAATTTTAATTTTAATTTTAATTTTAATTTTAATTTTAATTTTAATTTTAATTTTAATTTTAATTTTAATTTTAATTTTAATTTTAATTTTAATTTTAATTTTAATTTTAATTTTAATTTTAATTTTAATTTTAATTTTAATTTTAATTTTAATTTTAATTTTAATTTTAATTTTAATTTTAATTTTAATTTTAATTTTAATTTTAATTTTAATTTTAATTTTAATTTTAATTTTAATTTTAATTTTAATTTTAATTTTAATTTTAATTTTAATTTTAATTTTAATTTTAATTTTAATTTTAATTTTAATTTTAATTTTAATTTTAATTTTAATTTTAATTTTAATTTTAATTTTAATTTTAATTTTAATTTTAATTTTAATTTTAATTTTAATTTTAATTTTAATTTTAATTTTAATTTTAATTTTAATTTTAATTTTAATTTTAATTTTAATTTTAATTTTAATTTTAATTTTAATTTTAATTTTAATTTTAATTTTAATTTTAATTTTAATTTTAATTTTAATTTTAATTTTAATTTTAATTTTAATTTTAATTTTAATTTTAATTTTAATTTTAATTTTAATTTTAATTTTAATTTTAATTTTAATTTTAATTTTAATTTTAATTTTAATTTTAATTTTAATTTTAATTTTAATTTTAATTTTAATTTTAATTTTAATTTTAATTTTAATTTTAATTTTAATTTTAATTTTAATTTTAATTTTAATTTTAATTTTAATTTTAATTTTAATTTTAATTTTAATTTTAATTTTAATTTTAATTTTAATTTTAATTTTAATTTTAATTTTAATTTTAATTTTAATTTTAATTTTAATTTTAATTTTAATTTTAATTTTAATTTTAATTTTAATTTTAATTTTAATTTTAATTTTAATTTTAATTTTAATTTTAATTTTAATTTTAATTTTAATTTTAATTTTAATTTTAATTTTAATTTTAATTTTAATTTTAATTTTAATTTTAATTTTAATTTTAATTTTAATTTTAATTTTAATTTTAATTTTAATTTTAATTTTAATTTTAATTTTAATTTTAATTTTAATTTTAATTTTAATTTTAATTTTAATTTTAATTTTAATTTTAATTTTAATTTTAATTTTAATTTTAATTTTAATTTTAATTTTAATTTTAATTTTAATTTTAATTTTAATTTTAATTTTAATTTTAATTTTAATTTTAATTTTAATTTTAATTTTAATTTTAATTTTAATTTTAATTTTAATTTTAATTTTAATTTTAATTTTAATTTTAATTTTAATTTTAATTTTAATTTTAATTTTAATTTTAATTTTAATTTTAATTTTAATTTTAATTTTAATTTTAATTTTAATTTTAATTTTAATTTTAATTTTAATTTTAATTTTAATTTTTTTATTTTAAATTTTATATTTTAACTAATACATATACATATTTCAAATCAAAAGCCGTCTATTTCATTAAATTATTTAAAAACCTACGCTTAAAACCGCTTCGGGTTTGCATTTGTTCATTTTGGATTTTCGAAAAAATTATTTTTTATCTTATTTTTCGTGAAACATTCCTTTATATCGTCTAACGGTTTAACCTATTGGCCAGGAAAAAAAAATTCACTTACATAAAGTGAAAGAGCTTTGAATTCTCTTTAAGAATATATAAACATACGCAGATAAATCTCCAACTAGTCTACAGTTACAGCTATTTCAAAGTATTTATAACATTTTGTCATTTTCTGAACAAGTTGTTTTTATCACATTCTTCACTCACAACTTTTGTTCGTTAGTATACTCACCAAAACAAAATAAGGGCCACCACTAATATTCGAATTATTTTGTGGTTAGCTAGGAAAACCATGTTCTGGTTAATTAAGATTAATAAAACAACCAATATCTCATTTAATTTCATAAATTTGAATGCAATTAAACAAACAACACTTTATTATTGAACTTTTTTCGTTTTTTAACAATTTTTAACGCGTTTTACCTTAAAAATAACATTAAATTATTGACTTTTTTTGACGGTTCTGTAATGCGCGCGAGTTACGTCAAAGTCAGCAACTTGCAACGGAAACGAGATCGAATTTCCGTATGGGAAAATTAAAATAAATACATTGGGAAACCAAGTTCATTTGCCCGTCGATTGGTCGCGTTAATTTTCCAAGAATTATAAAATTGCTTTCGATTAGTCTCGTTAATATTCTCAGAATTATAGAATTGCTTAGACTGGCAAATGAACTAAGTAAAAAAAAGACTTTCGTAGCTTCGCCCAAAACATTATTAAGTTGAGTTGTAGTTTATACGTCGTGCGTCGTGTTAAAACGTTTTGTCAAATAAAGATTAATAAATATTTTTTTAAAAAGTTGATTTTTTCATACTTAAATATTATTGGCGCAGTCGGTAGGATTCTAATCCGAAGATTGGAATTGAAACTATAAAATCAAAAAAAAAAAAAATATAAAAAAAAAAAAAAAATAGTTAAAGTGAACAGTGACTTAAACACTACAGTTTGTGATTTAACACCTACTGTTTGTTTCACGCGATTAAAATCAAAAACTATTTGTCAATTTTTCTGAAGGACAATTCGTGTCGTGTTAGTTAACAAACCGTATAAACCATTAATCAAGATCTACAACAAGATCTTCTCGACCCTCAACAACAACCACTAGGGCCGATACAACAACAACAAATGCAACCTCCACCACAACAACAACTACAACCACCAATGGTTCAACAAGTACAAATTACTGTATCCGATTTAAGGTAGTTCCACACTATCCCACAGTGTAGTACGACATGTCAAAAAAAAAGTGTGAAGGAATGTGTGATGGTTTTACATTCAATCCTAAAAAAATATTTCAGATCTAAACACATGTCAAATCGTATGAGATCTGCGCTGTCATATTCTGTTTCCACACTATTATACATCTGTTTCATCACACATTTTTGACATGTCGTATTACACTGTGGGATAGTGTGGAACTACCTTTAATAAAAGAAGCATCCAAGATCCGAGAGCTTTGGGGTTCATCAAATTATGCACTATCCTCATTCATAAGAGAAGTGGAAATAATTTTGCCGAGTTTCATCAATACATCGTTGGAGCAATACTTCATACAGAGGAATATTGTGAACAAAATCCAAGGACCTGCTTTACAAGCTATAAGGACTTTAGGACCTGCACCAACTTGGGATCAAATAAAAGCTGAGCTAATAAGAAATTTTGGAGTGAGAGAAACATACTACAACCTATACCACCAAGCACTTAGCCTAAAGAATAATAACGTGAGTGAATATTGTCTTTTATATTTTAGATAAACTAAATACTAAATACGAGTTTGATACTGAAAGACCCAGTGAATTTTCCCCCACTGCGAATGAAAATATGATAGTTAAAACATTTATTGATGGGTTAGACCCTAACTTAGCAAGTGTAATAATTAGTAGACAGGTAGACAATCTTAGAGACGCTTATTATACTTTAGAAGAAACAGGGCTTTTACAAAAAACTAGGTATACTAAACAAAATATACAATCAAAACCCACAAATAATAATTTTAATAACCATAATAATTTTAAACGTCCACAATACAATACAAGAAACGATCAAGTTAGATATAGAAATAATTTTTCAGGTCAATATAAAAATAATTCAGGCCAATTCAAGAATAACAATTTAGGACAGCAAAGATATTATAACAATTCAGGTCAATATAGACAGAACAGAAACAATTATTATTCAGGGCAGTTTAAAAATAATGGTATCCCAACACCAATTGAGTGTGATCACGTTCAAACAGTTAAAAGGGAGGAAGAAAATTTTCGGTCGCAGCCTCCAAATCAGACTTACCGATAATAGAAATAACAGTAGGGAAACAGTAAATAAAATGTTTAATTGATACAGGGTCCACTACGACTCTTTTAGATAAAACAAAATTAAATGATTATAAACGAATTCCTTTAACGGAAACTACAACTTTTAACACTTTTAATGGAAAAACTTTTATTGATACAGAGATAATAACTGAATTGCCTCAAGAATTTAATGAAAATAGTAATATGTGCTGGAAACTAACATAATTTCGAGATAAACAGTTCGATGGAATAATAGGTCAGAATTTACTTAAGCCTTTACAAGCTAAAATAGATCTAGAAAAAGAAAATGTCCATATATATACGAGGAAGTTCATATTTTAGAAGCATCCATAAATAATGAAGATATACCACAATGTCTTTTCGGGAATCATTTATCGGAAGAAGAAAGACAGGCACTAGAAAAATTACTTAAGAAAAATAGGGACTTATTTGTTATAGAAGGTCAAAAGTTAAGTAGCACTCATGAAATTCTACATGAGATTATCACCACAACAGATAGACCAATTTATGCTAAAACTTATAGGTATGCACAGATACATGAACAGGAAATAAATAAGCAAATCAAAGAGATGTTAAAGCAAGGAATTATTAAGGAGAGTAACTCTCCATACAACAGTCCGTTATGGGTCGTACCCAAGAAATTAGATAATTCCGGTCAAAAGAAATGGCGAATTGTTGTGGATTATCGAAAGTTAAACGAAGCCACAATCGATGATAAGTTCCCAATTCCTAATATAGATACTATATTAGACAAACTGGGAAGATCGCAGTATTTCACAACATTAGACCTTGCAAAAGGCTTTCACCAAGTCCTTGTAAGGGAAGAGGATAGAAAAAAAACAGCTTTTTCGACTCCTCTTGGGCATTATGAGTTCACAAGGATGCCTTTTGGACTCAAAAATGCCCCAGCTACCTTCCAAACGTTAATTAATTCAGTACTGAGAGAACTTATAAATCAAGTTTGCGTCGTCTACTTAGATGACATATTAATCTTTAGTACTTCTCTCAAAGAACATATAATTAATGTCCAAAAAGTATTAGACAAGTTGAAACAACATAATTTAAAGATACAAGTAGACAAGTGTAAATTTTTCGCTAAAGAAACTGAATACCTAGGACATGTCTTAACGACAGAAGGGGTTTAACCAAATATGTCAAAAGTTGAAGCCATTCAAAAACTCCAGATACCAACTACTACAAAACAAATAAAATCGTTTTTGGGTATGACTGTATATTTTAGAAAATTTATAAGGGATTACGCTAAAATTGCGCAACCAATGACTAAGTATCTCAAGAAGAACACTAGAATCAACTTAAATGATTCAAATTATATAAGTGCATTTGAGAAACTTAAAATAATATTCACAGATTCACCAGTTTTAAAATATCCCGACTTTAATACAAAAATTCAGTTAACAACTGATGCGAGTGATTTTGCTATAGGATCCATCCTCTCAGAAGATGGTCATCCTATATGCTATGCAAGTCGTACGTTAAACGACCACGAAAAAACTACTCAGTTACAGAAAAAGAATTGTTGGCTATCGTTTGGTCAGTAAATTATTTTAGACCATACCTTTACGGTAGACCTTTTGACTTGTTAACCGACCATCAACCACTCAAATGGTTGCATACAAAGCATAAGGGAAAAGATATTAATCAAAGACTCCAAAGATGGCTATTAAAAATAGGAGAATATAATATAAATAAAGATTATTTGAAGGGAAAAGAAAATAAAGCCGCGGATTTTTTGAGCCGAATTAATAATGAAACAGGAGAAATAAATATGATCGAGACGATCACACATAAGGAGGGAGAAATGACACCCCACACAAATTTAAATTTTGAAATTGACAATATTAGTGTAGATAATAATACAATCCACTCTCAAGAAGAAGAACAGAATGATCACTTCCCGATACTCGAAACAATAGTAAATAGATTTTACACACAGATTATATTAACAAACAATGGAACTCAAGAGATAGAAATATTAAATAACAAAAGAATAATTTATATAAACTCTGAGGACATACGAGAGAATAGACTTGCAGATAAATTTAGAAGATTTATAAAAAGAAAAGGAAAAATAGGAATTTTCTCAGATTTAACAGAACATGAATATAATTTAGTTCAATTAAAACTTATTGAATTATTCGATATAAACAAAATAAAATTTTACAAATGTACATATAATGCACAAAACATAAAAAGCGAAGAAACTTATAAGCAAATAGGAAAATATCATAAATACCAGACAGGGCATGCAGGAGTTAATGAAAACTATGAGGGACTAAAGAAATTGATTTATTTCAAAAACTTAAAAATGCTAGTTCATAAATATATTAATAATTGCGATACATGCAATCAAGCAAAATATGATAGGAATCCAATTAAACCTAAATTCAAACATACTGAAACACCGGCTGATAACAACCAGGTAGTTCATGCAGACGTTTACACAAACTCGAAACACAATTTCTTAACTTTTATTGACAAATTTTCAAAACATAGCATAATATTCCATCTAGAAGATAGAAACAGCATAACCATTAAAGAAAAATTGCGTCTATATTTCTCTATAAAAGGCAAACCCAACAAGACAGTTCTTGATAATGAATTCCAAAACATTAATGTGAAAGATTTTTTAAGACAGGAAAATATCGAAGTACATTTCACTAAACCGAATAACCACACCGGCAACTCCGATATAGAAAGACTTCATAATACGATCAGTGAAAAAATGAGAGACTTAACAACAGAAAAATCAGAACTCACGACAATAGAGAAAATATACAAATGTGTAGAATGGTACAATAAATCAATACATTCAGTAATTAAATGTAAACCAATAGATGTTCTAGAAGGTAAAATAGATAAAGATTTAGTCAGAGCAAACATGCAAAATATGAAAGAAAAAGTTATCGAAAAGCTTAACAAGACTAGGGAAGAATATACCGAAGAAAGAACAGAGGGACTAGTTAAAAACTATAAAGCACTTAGGCATAAGGAAGAACCTAGATATAGAAAGTTAAAATTAGAAAATATACACCCTTCTAACATTAAACGACCAAATAAATTTTCAGGTAAGATGGGTAATATTCGTTTTGACCCTACTATTGAGTAATGCAAGTGCTATTCTTACCATAGAACAAATAGAAGCAGGTAACGGATTTACAGAAATAAAACTGGGAAATGTTAACATAGTAAGAGATTATAATATAATATTACATATTATTAATCCTATAGAAATTCTAAAAATAATATCATATTTAGAGGAGAATATTTCAAATATTAACGTTGATAATGATAACAAAGTTGTTTTAATTCGCGAGTTAGATTCACTAAAATTTAAATTACACACAATTATACCGCACAGACATAGAAGAGGGCTTATTAATATCAAAGGAACGGGTTTTAAATTGTTATATGGAACTATGGACGACGATGATAGGCAAAATATTGAAAATCATTTGAAAACAGTGTTGGCAAGTAAGTTACATGAAGTAAGTTACTCGTTTAGTTACGCGTAACTAATATGAATTAGTTACGCCCAATATTTGGCGTAACTAATGTAACTAATGTAACTAATGTAACTAAATGTAACTAACTGTAACTAAATAAAACTAACTCTAACTTAATAATACAAAATAAAAAAAAATCGCATTTCATCCTGAATCCCAATCGACTATTGACAGAATTATTTTATTAGCAAGGGCAACGGCAACCTGGCAAGGAATACATATTGAAATTAATATGGTCCTGATGAAAAGGAAATCTAATAAAATATTATATTCTTGGAGCATACAATAGATTTTTACTTACATTTAAAGTTTTCCCCTCTTTCTTGAGATTCCTGGACATTTCTTTTTTATCGTGATTTATTTTTGTATGGTAAATTCAGATTTGATCTCAGGTTTGGTCTCAAATTTCAGATTTGGTTCGCCCAAAGGAAATCAAACGAGTTTTTTTTTGTTTTATTATTTTTAATTTTTTTTTTTTTGCAGAAATATAGTAATTTAAAAATGTTTTCCTTGCCAGGTTGCCGTGGCCACAGCTGGCAGCTGGCCCGACGGCAATATCAATCATCCAGCTTTGCCATAAAACAGTGTAGTCAATCGTCATTCGATCGGGTTTGTGGACAGAACTTCTAAATTTCAATTTAACATGAAATGTGAGTTTTTGTATTTGAAAAATTCTATTAGTTATAGTTAGTTACATTTAGTTACATTAGTTACATTAGGTACATTAGTTACATAAGTTACATTAGTTACGTGTAACTAATTAAAATTTCAAAGTTACGCGTAACTATCCAACACTGTTTGAAAATCATTGTAGCAAACAACCTCAATGTTATAACTCAAAGCAACAAGCAAATTTTGATAAATGATAACTTTAATAAAACTCTTTTAAATCTAAAAGCATCAATTGAAAAAGACAGATTCAATATATTGTATCAATTTAATAATATAAAAAAGGAAACTGTTATACTAAATAATAAACTCATGTATCTGGAAACATTAATTAAAATCGGTATTCTAAAAAATAATGTTGAAAATATACAAAATTATATAGCTTCAAGTAGGACAGGAGTAATGGGAGACAATATTTTAAGTAAAGAGGAAATAGTAAAGTACGATATATGTTTCGAAAAACTTCAAAATATACACATAGGAACGGTTGTATACGAAAATGAAAAACTTCATTATTAAAATACCTAATAATGTTATAAATACAACAAAATATTTTGTAACTTCTGTAACAAATTTTCACTCTGAGGAATTGATAATAAATGATGAAGAAATTGTAAAAATAAATAATACTGTTTATACGTTTATAAAAAACGTTAACTTTAAAAATTTAAAGAAATCAAATTTATGTCTGTTGCAAAGCATTTGTACAAAAACGAAAAATTCAAGAACTAAAATAATGGAAAAAGAAAGTGGGCTACTTATGTTAAAAAATGTTAAAAATATAAATGTAAATAGTACTTGTGACGAAAGAAATTATAAACTAAACGGAAACTTTTTATTGAATTTTAATAATTGTAAAATAAGAATTGAAAACGAAATATTTACTAACAATAAAGATACATTCGAACAAAGATTTGTAATTCCTAATGAAGTAAACACTAATTTGTCCATACAAAAACTTGATTTTGATGACATTGTACTTAAGCAAATTGAAAACATAGAAAATATTAAAGAATTAAAGTCGAATCATAAAAATAATATTGTAATTAATCTATATATTGTAATATTTATATTTTTATTAATTATTGTAATCATTATACTAGTTTTCATAAAATTCAAAATTATCAGAAATAAATTTTATACAACTCAGGAGAGTTTTCAACCTAAGGAGGGAGAAGTTACGTCAAAGTCAGCAACTCTCAACGGAAACGAGATCGAATTTCCGTCTGGGAAAATTAAAATAAATACATTGGGAAACCAAGTTCATTTGCCCGTCGATTGGTCGCGTTAATTTTCCAAGAATTGTAAAATTGCTTTCGATTAGTCTCGTTAATATTCTCAGAATTATAGAATTGCTTAGACTGGCAAATGAACTTAGTAAAAAAAGACTTTCGTAGCTTCGCCCAAAACATTATTAAGTTGAGTTGTAGTTTATACGTCGTCGTGTTAAAACGTTTTGTCAAATAAAGATTAATAAATATTTTTTTAAAAAGTTGATTTTTTCATATTTAAATATTATTCGCGCGGTCACAGTGCGATCACGTCGCGTACTAAGTCGCACATACCGGTCTTCCTGAGCGGTGGTAGATCGAATTATTCCCGAGCCACGACAACGGGATACACTCCCAGTCTCCTGATAACGGTTCCAAAGGTTTTGGATAGCCCGTCGTGAATATTCCGATTGTAAGGCCACGGAACGTTGGGACTGACCAGACTCAAGCATCGTTACGGTCCTGGCAGTAGAAACAGTGTCCATATGACGTCGGGTTTGTGGCATTTTACACATCAATGATTAAATTACTCGTTAAACTTTTAAAAACAACCGAAACAGTCAAGAGAATTGTCTAGTCTAGTCCAAAATAAACCAAAATAAATTAACAAAAATGCACCTTTTCACAATTTGGGAAGCAAGCAATTTTAATCTGTACACGGAAGAAAAATAATACCTAAAACTTTACTTTACACGTTAAGAAATACTGGGGAGCAAAATGGCATTCATAAAAATAATACGGGCAAGTGCGAGTCGGACTCGCGCACGAAGGGTTCCGTACCACTATCTATAAAAACGGCAAAAAAATCACGTTTGTTGTATGGGAGCCCCTTAAATATTTATTTTATTCAATAAACACTTGCTTAAATTTCTCATTGTAACAGGCGATTAGGATTTGCAGAAGACAACGAACTGATGACAGTTTGTTTAAGAAAGATTGCGCCAAAAATGATTTTGTTTGTGTGAGTGAAAGAAAACTGGCAAATCAGCAAAAAGAAGAAGAAACAGAGACAGCTATGCATGTAAATTCAAGAATTCCAGAAATCCACAAAGAAGAAAAAAGCCAACCTATGTATGCTTTTAAATCTCAGTTTTCTTTTATTCGTGTTCGAATTCGAATGGAAAACAAAATAGAAAAGAAAACGAATGTCAAACAAAGAACAAGAAGTCAGTATTAAATTGGCAATTAATTTTTAACGTCTCAAAAATAAATATGTATGTATGTATAAATGAATAATAACTTCTTTAAAATCGGATCGAGACCTCCCAGTACTTCTTTTGTAAGTTTAATTTAATATTTTAGGATTAACAGTTGTTTTAATAATTCATAATTAATTCAGTGATTCAGTATTAGCAGCAGAAGAAGAAGCAGCAAGAAGCCAATTATATAGATTTTTTTTAATAAGAAGTTATTATTATTTATATTTATTTTTAAGATTTTAAAATTTGGTCGGTAAGAAAATCTAATACCGACTTCTTGTTCTTTATTTGACATTCGTTTTTTTTCTTATTTTGTTTTCTATTCGAATTCGAATTCGAACACGAATAGAAGAAAACTGAGCTTTAAAAGCATACATAGGTTGGCTCTCTTCTCCTAAAAGAATTTCTGGAATTTATATGTAGATAAAGCTGTTTCTCACTCACACAAACGAGGACATTTGTACGCGATCTTTCCTAAGCAAACTGTCACCAAGATGTCTTTTGCCAATCCTGCTCAAATATTTCACTGAGAAATTTCATTTTTTTTTCTCAGCATAGTGTTTTTTTTTACAATAAAATAAAGAAGAAAGCCGTACTTACGTTTAAAAACCCTTAATCCTGATTTTATATTATTTTATGAGAGAATCTAATACCGACTTGTTGATTGTGGTTTGACATTTGTTTTTTTTTTTTCTATTTTGTTTTCTATTCGAATTAGAATTCGATTTTCTGGAATTTACATGTAGATAAAGCTGTTTCTCACTCACACAAACGAGAACATTTTTGGCGCGATCTTTCCTAAACAAACTGCCACCAAGATGTCTTTTGCCAATCCTGCTCAAATAGTTATTTCACTGAGAAATTTCATTTTTTTTTTCTCAGCATAGGTTTTTTTTACAATAAAATAAATAAGAAAGTCGTACTTACGTTTAAAAACCCTTAATACTGATTTTATATTATTTTATGAGAGAATCTAATACCGACTTGTTGATTTTGGTTTGACATTTGTTTTTTTTTTCTATTTTGTTTTCTATTCGAATTAGAATTCGAATTTCTGGAATTTACATGTAGATAAAGCCTTTTCTCACTCACACAAACGAGAACATTTTTGGCGCGATCTTTCCTAAACAAACTGCCACCAAGATGTCTTTTGCCAATCCTGCTCAAATATTTCACTCCGAAATTTCAGTAATTTTTTTTCTCAGCATAGTGTTTTTTTTTTACTATTTCTAGAAATCACTCAAATCACCTCTAATGACAATAAAATAAAGAAGAACTTACGTTTGAAAACAATTAATCCTGATTTTATATTATTTTATGAGAGAATCTAATACAGACTTGTTGATTGTGGTTTGACATTTTTTTTTTTTCTATTTTTTTTTCTATTCGAATTCGAATTCGAACACGAATAGAAGAAAACTTAGCTTTAAAAGCATACATAGGTTGCCTCTTTTCTTCTAAAAGAATTTCTGGAATTTACATGTAGGTAAAGCTGTTTGTGTGAGTGAAGGAAAAGTCGCAAATCAGCAAAAAGAAGAACTAACAGAGACAGATATATTTGTAAATTCCAGACTTCAAGAAATTACTAAAAAAGAAAAGAGACAACCTGGTGATGGACGGACAAACATAGCAAAAACGAGCAAAAAATTACGTTTGTTGTATGGGAGCCCCAATAAATATTTTATTTTATTTAGTTTTTAGTATTTGTTGTTATAGGGAACACAATAATACATCATCTGTCCAAATTTCAAGTGTCTAAGTTTTACGGTTCATGAGATACAGCCTTGTGAAGGACGGACAGACAGACAGACGGACAGACGGACAGCGAAGTCTCAGTAATAGGGTTCCGTTTTCACCCTTTGGGTACGGAACCCTAAAAATTATCGGGATGATATCCGAAAAAAAAACTGTAGAAGAAAAAATATTCTCGTGGCCCTTATTTTGTTTTGAGTAGTATATAATAATGTGTGTGGCCATATTTTAAGACTTTTAACAACTGAATCACTCTTAGAAACAATATCTACTATGTCGGAAAAGGAAGGCTCTTTGATGGTGTTCCTATCTAACTTAAGATGAAATCGGATCCATTCGTAGAATTTGATAACGTCTTGGTATGTTGGTCAAATGTTGTATTTAAGTTCTTGTACTGTTTCAAAAATTGGACACTCATAGGACCGTCTGATATTTGGCATTTTTTTTGCGACATTTGATTAGCTGAATATTTAAAACGCCTAAGAATAAAACAAAAACCACTTCTTAACCAACTTCGAAAGATGCAACGCCTAAATTTCTCAACTTTACTACCTTAGAGATGTGGATAGGGGCATTAGCTTGCTGGAACTTCCATTCCAAGGGTCCAAACGGCTATGCAGACTTCTTTTATGAATGCCACAGCACACAATAGTGCTTTCCCTGCAATCAGGGATATTTTTGGATATATATTGCGAAGCTCATTTTTCTCGAAAACGGCTTAATCGATTTGGATTAGTTCAGCTTTTTAGGAATGACCTACATATCTTTTGCTAAGAACGGTACCTTTCATAGAACCGTTGTGCTTTCAGCTTTCTCGAAAACGGCTTCACCGATTCTGTCGAAAATCCGATATAGGTTTAGGTAGCTCAGTCAATACCTACTTCATACCAATATTTTTAATAAATATTTTGTTGTTTTTTCAAAAAAGTTTCCCCTAAAAATTTTATATTTTGTAAACAGCTCTTTTTTTCAAAAATGATTAGAACTTATATGACCATTGCAGAATACTTATGTATTGGGCTAACCATTAAATTTTTTTTTTTTTGAAAAATGGTCACCAATAACTTTTTTCTAAAAACCACTCCTGTCGATAATTTGATAATTTTACTTCCAAAAATTGAAATTCATCCAAAGAATAAAATGGCGTATATTTTAAGACTTTCGAAAAATTAATTTTTTTCGACACCTCAAGCCCCAAAACCAATGTCTTATTAGATCAAGTTCGTGCGACCCAGTCGTGGACTTTATTTTTTTAAATTAAGATTACTTTGGCGATCCTTCAGACATTGTATTTGACGAAGCCGCAGGTAAATGCTAGTACACCATAAGTTAATTTTGAAGGAAATAGCTGTGCTTTATAATAGATATGGATCGACAACATTTTTTTTTTCAATTCATTTTTAATTCAATTGATTTCTTAAACTTTATTAACAGCCAGACCAAAAACCTAAAAAACTAGCTGAAATATCAACTTAACATAACTTACTGGCCCTATGCGGGCGCTTTAAATTATCCCATAACCATTTATTCTATTGCCTTTCGGCTTAAAACCAACTTAATTTAAATATGTAATACCATTTATTCTATTGCCTTTCGGCTTAAAACCAACTTAATTTAAATAAATAATAAGGGCAAGTGAGAGTCGGACTCGCGCAAGTTATAAACACTCAACTGTACCTCAAACAGAAATAAGAGGAAACAATAAAATAAATAGGATCGCCAATGATCGCCAATCTACAAGCATCCAAATAAACAAGCATCCAAATAAAGTTATAAACACTCAACTGTACCTCAAACAGAAATAAGAGGAAACCATAAAATAAATAGGATCGCTAATGTACTAATCTACAAGCATCCAAATAAACAAGCATCCTATAATAAAGATTACCACGGGTAAAAAGATAACAAACAGATATTTTATGATCAACCAAACAAGATGATAAATACAAAGTAAGATACAAAAAGTAATGAACCAACACAACCAAAAACCCTGAAGACAAGAAAACTAACTCATCAGGACAAGAATATAAATAGACACAACGCCGCGCCGAAGGAGTTTCGAGTAGTTGCCGAGTAGTATGTAAGAAACTATGTAAGAACTATTGTCAAAAAATATTTAATTTGTTAAGTGAAAAATAAAGTTTACATTTAAAAATATATTTTTTTGAAATAACTTTTTATCGCGACGAATAAATATAATTCTGGGCTCAACCGGGATAGCTCATTATTAACGTAAAAAGTCAAAGTGAATAAAATAGTCAAATCTGCATAAGTATTTGTAGATACAATTAAGGCTTAAAAAAATTTTCACAGTGAAATTGAAGCTATCAGCCAAATTTATTTATTAATAGGAGAAAAACAAAGTATCCTGAAAGTGTGAACAATTGTGAACTAAAAGGAAGAAACCAGCAAAGTGATTCCCGTTCGCTCTACAGGGTGATTCACGAGCGTTGTGCCAAAAAGCTAGAGCGTGTAGGTTGAGTTAAGACAGGAAAAAAATCGTATGGGAGGGGGGTCTATTCCCCCCCGTTTAGCCGGGAGTAGCAATTTTCTGAAAAATTTACTTATTTTGTAAAAAAAAATATTTAAAATCAACGGCTTCGTTTACAACACCGTGTTATACCTTTTTGGAATGCCAAAAACTTTTTCTTTTATTTTGTTTATAAATTAAATTGTTTTAAAGAATAGTTTAAAAAACATAAATTTTCAAACTCAAAATTTTGAAAAAAAATTTGAAAAAATAATTTTAAAAGTAATTTTTTTCAAAATTTTACGTAATTAAGTATAATTTTTGTTCTCAGAATTCAATGCTTCCAATAATCTTTAATCCAACACTGAAAACCGTATGGCTCTAAAAATTTTTTTTGCCAAGGTATTCAAAAATAACCGAACCTACTTCTTCCAGCAAATAAATCCAAATCCAAATAATGTAATAGACTATAAAAAACAAACGATAGATCCACAAATACCAGACAATGAAAGTCTTGATGTTATTAAAAGTCTACCAACTTTTGAAGGTAGCAATGAGGGATATGTGAGTTGGCGAGAAGCTTGTCAAAATAGTATGAGTCTGCCCACTCCTTGTAGTAAACGATATTTTGCTGTATTAAGCATAATGAGAAATAAAATAGTTGGTCATGCAAATTCAGTTCTTACCAGTCATGGTACGTACGGTACTAAACCTTGAAGCCATTTTAAGTAGATTACATTTCGCCTACGTGGATAAAAGACCAATACATGTTTTAAATAATGAATTAAGTATGATAACACAGGGCAAAAAAAAACGCTAATAGAATTCTATAATGAAGTTACAGAAAAATTGACATTGATAATAAATAAAGTTATATTGACGTATGGTGCATACAGTGAAACCACTGAGAAATTCAATGAATCATATAGGAAAAAAAAGCATTAATAGCATTTATAAATGGTCTTCATCAGCCAATGTCCGATACAGTATTTAGTATGAAACCTGAAGATTTGCCCAATGCATTAGCTCAGGCTCAAGAGTTAGAAAGCAACAAATCTAAAAGAAGATTTCTGAATCAATACAATCAAAGAAACAATATTAGAGACGAAACAAACGGTAATACATTAAGATACCAACAAAAACCCCTACATAGAAATCAACAAACAAATAGGGCTAGTCAACAGAGACCAGATCCAATAGAATTAGGATCTTCAGCTTATAGAAAAGTAACCCCACAGGAAATGCAAAGGTTTAGACAAGTACATAATAATCAGAATAATCCATTTAGGAAAACTAACAATCAATTTAATCAAAACAGGAATTTTAATAGAAATTACCATCATAATAATAATCAGAATGATAATTTTAAAAGAGAAAGAGAACAAAGTGTTCAATTAAGCTCCCAACCACCAAACAAAGTAAGGATAAACAACATCCAAGAGAACCATTTTTTAAAACGCAACGTGGGATTACACCACATATACAGAAGAATAAATAATAAATCCAAAAATACTTAGTGATAGGAAAACTTTGGAAATTAAAAAATAGCAAAAACCGTGAATGGATTCACAATTATTAAGTATTATTATGAAATATATATTTTTGATAGAATGGTTCGATTTTACGAAATTGAGAACATACAAGCAGATTGCTTGATAGGTTACAATCTTTTGCGAAGTGCACTTATAAATTTAAATTTAGAAAGAAATTTATTGATATACAATAATACAGCAGAAAGGATGTTCATGGATGGCGAACCATTACCATGGGAGAATGATAGAACACAAACAGGAAATGAAATTAAAGTTACCTAAGAGTCATCAAATACGACTGACTCATGTTCTATTTACAGTCTCGAACCACGCCTTAATAACCACGTAATTGAAAAAGTACAATCACATCCAAATGTTGATGTTTTGAAGAAACAAATTCGTTCCATTATCCATGAAATACATTCAAAAATAAATATAACATTGCCATTCGGTACAGATGTGGTGGCAGAAATAAAAACTAATATAGAAACATAAATATCGACAAAACAGTCCCCATATCCATTAAGTGTTTCAGAATTTATAAATAAAGAAATAAGTAAATTACTAAAATATAATAAAATTAGGCCAAGTAAAAATCCATATTCAAGTCCAGTATGGGTAGTACCAAAAAAAGGGTTCAACGAAGATGGAACACCTAAGAGCAGGTTAGTCATCGACTTTAAGAAACTCAACGAACACACTATAAGTGACAAATATCCAATCCCAGACACAAATATTATTTTAAGCTGATATTCAAAAGACATTATTTTCCGTGAATAATGGTAAATAAGAATATATACGCTTGCCTTTTGGTCTAGGTTAGGTTAGGTTAAGGTGGCTGTCAGTCAACGACTGACACACTTAGA
This sequence comes from Platycheirus albimanus, assembly GCA_916050605.2. Lineage (NCBI taxonomy): Eukaryota > Metazoa > Arthropoda > Insecta > Diptera > Syrphidae > Platycheirus > Platycheirus albimanus. The sequence goes on from OU696696.1 coordinate 143,731,599, forward strand.
CCAGATACTAGGTCCGTTGTGATACCACATATGAAGGTAAGGCACTACCTCACTAATTTTAAAACCAATTGGAACTTTTAACAAAGCGATGGAGACAGTGTATGTCTGTCTGTGTTAGGTCATTGATATCGTTGAGGAAGAAATCTCCCAAATGCAATTTTCGTCTTTGTGAGAGAGCATCAGGGCATGAACAAAGAAGATGTGTTATAGTCTCTTCTTCTTCCTCATCCATGCAACTTCTGCAGAAGTCGTTCGAGAAGACACCGAGTCTAGTAGCATGTCTGCCTATAAGACAGTGTCCAGTTATGACACCGATTAAGGAGCTAAGGTGTGATCTACCAAGAGATAACAAACATTTGGAGCGTTTTGGATCTAGTTTTGGCCAGATCTGTTTTGTCGCCTGACAGGTAGTCAAATTTGACCACCTTAGATTTGTTTCGTTCATGGCATCGTGTTTTAGCATGAGTTTACATGTACCGATAGGTATACCAATATTCCTCCTGTCGGTTGAAAGTGGTTCAGTAGTTCCATTTCTAGCGAGTTCATCGGCCTTGCAGTTTCCTGGGATATCTCTATGTCCCGGCACCCAAAAAAGGTGAATGTTAAACTGTTCTGCCATCTCCGCGAGAGATGTGCGACAGTTGCGGGCTGTTGCTGAGTTCGTGGAAACCGCCTCGAATGATTTAAGGGCTGCTTGGCTGTCTGAAAAGATACGGATATTCGACGTGGATATCACATTTTCCTTGAGCCAGGATAGAACCTCTTTTATCGCCAGAAGTTCCGCTTGGAACATGCTACAATAATTAGGGAGTCGGAAAGATAGACTAAGATTTAGTCCTTCTGAGTACACTCCGCCCCCAACCCCATCTTCGGTTTTTGAACCATCAGTGTAGAAATGAATCGAATCATCTCTCGAGAAATGTCCTTATTTATTTATTTATTTATTTATTTATTTTATTTTTATTACTCAATTTTAAGATAAACATCTTTTTAATAATCAAGCATTACAATGATCGATAACCAAATTGAAATAAACAAAAAAAGAAAAAAAAAATCAACAATTAAACAATGTTAATAAAAAATAATTAAAAAATAAATAATTGAAATAAGAGAACAAACAAAAACAAAATAACAAATTACCAAATACTAACAACAATAAGAGAATTAAAAAGTTAAATCGCACAGCAAGTTTAAACTTTCAAGGTATCATAAATACTAACAGAAAATTTAAGGAATAGACGCAAAGTGGTTGAACAAGGATTTTTTAAATAAAACTATTGACTCTGTTCTTCTAATTTCACGTGGAAGCATATTCCATAATCGAGAAGAATTAATAAAAAATTGGCGTTCCGATGTCAGACAACTAAATCGAGGGATCAATATTTGACTGCTTCCTTGAGAAGACAAGAAACGAATCTGCTGAAAGAGGTAGGGTGGCTTTTGTGAGTGAATTATATTAAAGAGACATATAAGGGTTTTTATTTTAATAAGGTTATCAAATGATACTCCATACAAACTTTTAGAGAAAGATGAAATGTGACAATATCGTCCAAGGCCATAAGCATAACGAGTAGCATTATTAAAAACTACATTAAGCTTTCTAGTGCTAACAGCATCGGTATTGCAAAAAACTTCACAGCCATAAGTAAGAATGGGTACAACAAGCGATTTGACGAGCATTTTTCTTGTGTTAATTGGAGTAAACTTTTGCGAAACCCGTAAATTGCGAAGCACTCCATAACATTTTCCTACTACTGCATTTATGTGGTCATTCCATGAAAGAGTCCCGTTAAAATAAACTCCCAGGTTCTTTGCCTTATCAACGTATTGTACTGGATTATTATTTATTGCAAGCACTGGAAAGTAGGAAACGTCAATTGGTTTCCTCGAAATCACCAGGCATTTGGTTTTGTTTGGGTTAAGAAGGAGGCCATTTTTGCTAGACCATTCAAATATGCCTTTCAATTCCTGATTGATGCAATCAGCACAATCTTCAATAAGGCCTAGGCGACAATGTTTTATAATCTGAACGTCATCGGCAAACATACGTGTTGCACAATGCCTAATAACCAATGGTAAATCGTTGATGTATGCTGAAAACAAAAGAGGACCCAGAATCGATCCCTGAGGAACTCCACGGGCTAGAGGAAGAAGTTCAGATACGCGGCCACCTGTAGCAACTGCCTGTTTTCTTTCCGACAAATAGGATGAAACAAGTTTTGCTGCCAGAGTACTGAAATAAAACCGATGCACAAGCTTATTACACATTATGGAATGGTCGATTGTATCAAAAGCCTTAGAATAATCAAGCAGTACCAGAAATGTGACTTGATCCTCATCCAATGCCTTTCTTGTCTGCTCAACGATGTCAATGATAGCAGAAACGCTGCTATGATTTGTGCGGAAACCATATTGGTTTCGTGACAGCAAGTTGTTATTTCTAAGATAAGTGGTGATTTGATTATGCATTAGTCTTTCAACTACTTTTGAAATAAAAGGAAGAATTGATATCGGTCTGAACTCCTTTTTGCTTTGGTTTTTTGGAACCGGAATTATTTTGGAGACTTTCCATTGAGTAGGAAAAAGACTTTTCGTAAGGATAGTGTTTATCAGGTGCGTAACAAACGGAAGAATTACAGGAAGGACGGCATAAATAAATGAAGGATGTAACTCATCAAAACCAGTCGCCTTTGACTTTATAGACAAAACACTTTCTACAACATCTTCAGGCGTAACACTGGTAAAGTCAAAGAAAATATCAGGATTGGAAGGCAAAGGGTGACGGACTTGTAAGGTTGTACACAAATTGTTCGAATTTGTTTGTGGGACCGATGATATGAATTGCAAATTCAAATCATTGCAATCGACATCCACATTTGAATGTTGCTGTTTTCCAATACCAATTTCTCTGAGACTTTTCCAAAGTTGACGGCCATTTTGTGACAGACCCAGATGTTGCACATTCCATCTCGTTTTCGCAGCCCCTATTAGACTCACGCATCTATTTCGCAACCTTCGGTACTGTTGGCGGTCTTCGGCTATTCTGAAGCGTTTCCATCGTTCATAGACCAGATCCCGTAGGCAAATTGCGTGTTTAATCTCACTATTGAACCAAGGATTGTTTTTAAAAGTAATATTTTTGGTTTTCAAAGGTACATGAAGGTTGTAGATATTTTTTAAGTTTTGCTGAAGAAAATCAACCTGTTCATCTGGTGTCAACAAGAAATATATTCCTTGCCAGTCAATACTTTCTAAGTCCGATTGAAGAGCACTGTAATTTATGTTTTTGAAATCACGGTATTGATACGTTTTGCATAATCTAACAACAGCATAATCGAAGGAGAGAAATATTGAGTCGTGTCGAGAAAAACCAGGGGCAGAAAGCTGATCATATAAAATAACTTTGTTAGGGTCAGAAACAAAAAATATATCCAACAAAGTACTAGAGGTGCGAGAAAAGTGGGTTGGATTTGTGGTATTAACTGCACAAAGATTTAATGCCGTCATGCAGCTGGTTAAAGAGTCATCTACTAAGAGGTTGCTATTGAAGTCGCCACAAATAATAATATTAGGAAAGTTTACAGAGTTCTCTTCCAAAAACAAATACAATGGTGATAAATCGACGTGTGAATAAGGTCTATACACTACTCCGAGAATAAGATTTTCATTATTATTTACGACTTTCACAAAAAGACACTCAAAAGCACTGTTTGGGGGGGAAGAGTACAGGAGTGTGGTTTTATAGGACTCTTTTAAATATATCGCTACCCCTCCACCAATACGTTTCTGTCTATTAACTCGTAAAAGTTTGTACCCATTCATCGAGAACAAATTATCATTAACATTTGTGAACCACGTTTCAGACACACAGACAGCATCAACCTTTGACCTCTCAAACAAATCACGAAACTCATCAATCTTTTTGAAGAGACTTTGAGCATTGATATGGCAAACATTAAAACCTCGACTCCGAGACACAAGAACTTTAAGCAATGTTTTGGTAATATTAACTGTGTCATTGGACATTGGACAATTAGTCTAAAAACACTAAACCAACCCCGTGAAAATATAAGAACAGTGATTTAACAGAGAGGGAAAAATAGTAATTGAAACTTAAAAATTTAAATTATAAATAAGTGAAGGAATAAGTATCCTTGCTGCACGTTTGGTAACTTGCTAGGAGTAAGAAATTAATTAATTGATTAGATAATTATAATGACACTAAATTGAAATGGATCCTTCGTCCCAGTCAGACCGTGATGGAATGGAGACTCGAAAGTTGTTTTCAAAAACCAGTTGGGGTATGGTGTAGTCAGAGTGACTTGGAATCGTTCCAAATGAATTCAAAATAATAGTGTGGCCAATTGAGTTATTGGTCCATTGAGACGTGGCTCTGAGACGGATTGCTGTACTCGCGGCCATTTGTTTACTAAAAATGTCGAGGGGTGTAAGATTAAGAAGAATGTCTAAGGCAGCTGCAGGTGTCGTACGCAGTGCTCCAGTGATACATAGACACGCTGATCTTTGGACTTTGCTTAGGTGGTCCCGCTAGGACACTTTATCCAAAGCAGTCCACCATACTGTTATCCCATAAGTTAGTATCGGTCTTATGACCGCTGTATATAGCCAGTGGGTAATTTGTGGGGATAAACCCCACTTATTCCCTATTGCTTTTTTGCAAGAAAAGAGAGCCACCGTGGCCTTGTTTACTCTTTCCTGAATGTTGGGTTTCCATGTGAGCTTCTTATCTAGAACGAGGCCTAGATATTTAGCTTCATTTGAGAAAGTTAGTGGAGTTCCATTAATGGACGGAGCATTAAGGTGTGGAATTTTATATTTCCTTGTGAAGAGGACCAGTTCAGTTTTGTGAGGGTTTACTCCTAGCCCACATTTACCAGTCCATTTAAGAAGCTTGTTAAGAGCTGTTTGCATTAGCTCAATAAGAATTTGAGCATGTTTTCCTGATATCGCAATGGCGACGTCATCAGCGTATGCAATCACCTTGAATCCCTCTGCTTCCAGGTCAACTAGAAGTTCATTGACAACTAAGTTCCATAGAAGAGGGGATAGGACTCCACCTTGTGGTGTACCTCTGCTGACTGATCTTCTTAGGGAGACATCTCCTAGGGTTGAGTTGATTAGCCTACTTTTTAGCATAAGATTTATAAGCTCACTCAGGGATCTGTCTATTTTAAGATTGTCTAGTGCCGTTGTGATTGCTTGGTTGCTGGCGTTGTTGAAAGCACCCCCGATATCAAGGAATGCTACCAGAGTATACTCTTTGTGATGTAGGGAATATTCGATAGCGCTTACTAAGGTATGCAAGGCAGTGTCTACCGATTTTCCTTTGCAGTAAGCGTGTTGTGCTGTAGACACTAGAGTTGTGTCTATGGCATTTCGCAAATGGATATCAATCAGACGTTCTAAAGTCTTAAGAAGGAATGATGATAGACTTATAGGTCTGAGGCCTTTTGGATACACTTGGGAACATTTTCCCGTTTGGGAATGAGCACAACTTTTACTTCCTTCCATAATGATGGAATGTATTTCAACTCTAAACATCCGTTTAGTACTACTTCCAGGATAGGGATAATAATATTCATAGACTGTTGAAGTTCTGCTGGTATTATACCGTCAGGTCCAGCAGATTTATATGGATTGAAGCTGTTGATGGCCCATTTTAGTTTTTCCCTAGTGACTAGACCAAGTTTGCTAGTATTATTATTGGTTGATCCAATTGGACTACAATCAAGGTTTGCTATGTTAAGGGAGCTACCTGTGAAATGGGTGTCAAGTAGCAAGTTAAGCGATTCTTCGCAGGTATTGGTCCATGAGCCGTCTGCTTTTTTAAAGAAGCTAGGCATTGTAGGATTGGTAGAGAGGATTTTCCTTAATCTAGAGGCCTCTGAAGTGTCTTCTATTTTACCACAGAAGTTCCTCCAGGAGGCTCTTTTACTTTTCCTCAGCTTTTTTTATATAATTTCAGGGATTCTTTGTAGGAATCCCAGTCTGAGATTTCTTTGGAGTATTTAGCTCGGTTGAAGGACTTTCTACAAGTTTTCCTGAGCGGTTCAAGCCCCGAATTCCACCAAGGTGGCTTCCGTTTTCCTCTTATACGAGTAAGAGGGCAAGAGGCTGACAATGATTTGTTAAGGGCTGCTGTTAGATCGTTGACTTTTTTGTCAAGTTCGTTTATATTAGAAGGGATTTTCAAAAGATCAGGTTTAATTAAACTTTTTAGAGTATCCCTGTATTTTTGCCAATCAGTCTTTCGATAATAACGGAAAGCTGGTTGTTTATTAGTGTCATCAATAAGTTCGAATTGGATGTATCTGTGATCAGAGAATGAGTGCTCTGCAGACACCTTCCAATTCGTGATCCTATGATGAATCGAATCGGAGACAAGTGTTATGTCTAAGACTTCTTGTCTGTTTCTGGTTATGAATGTGCCTTTTGGTCTAAAGAACGCACCTTCTATATTCCAAAGAGCCATGGATGATATCCTTAAGCCATGCATCGGAAAATTCTGTCATGTATACATTGACGACATTATGGTTTTTCAAAAAATATTGAAGAACATACTCATCACCTAAACGAAATAATAAAAATATTAAAAGAAGCAAACATGAAAATATCTTTAGAAAAATCTAAATTTTATCAAACAGAGGTAGAATTTTTGGGATATGTTATCAGTGAGAATATAATCACTACTGATCCTAAGAAAATCACCACAATTAAAGAATATCCAGAACCAGAAACTCTTAGGCAATTAAGAAACTTCTTAGGTATGACAGGGTACTATCGTAAATTTAAACAAAACTATGCTCAGATAACTAAACCTTTAACAATTCATTTAAATGGTGAAAATGGAAAGATATCGAAAAACCAGAGCATGAAATGTAATATAAACATTGGCGAGCATTTAATAAACTTAAAAAATATTTAATCGAGAATGTAAGGTTAACACAACCAGATTTTGAGAAAAAAATTATATTAACTACTGATGCCAGTAATGATGCAATCGGAGGAGTTTTGTCACAAGACGATAAACCAATTATATTCATTTCGAAAACGCTGAATAAAACAGAGAAAAATTATGCAACAAACGAAAAAAACTTTTCGCTATAGTACGAGTATATGCTCTAAAGAATTTAAGAAATTATTTGTACGGAGTTGCAAACCTAGAAATACATACTGATCATCAACCACTTCCGTACTCAGTATCAAAAAGAAACCCTAATATAAAAATTAAGCGATGGCATGCTATAACTGAAGAATATGCACCAAAAATCATATACAAACCAGGTAAAGATAACGTTATCGCGGAAGCGACAAATTCAAGTCAAACTATTCACTCCGCTGAAAGCACTGATAACGTACAAATAGAGACAACGTCCTTGCCTGTTAATTGTTTTAAGCAACAGATAATATTAAATAAAGCGAATATAAGCTCAGACAGTATTGAGACTTATTTTAATAAACTAAAGAGGTATACAATAACATATACAAACACTGATCAGGTCATCAATCTATTTAATAAATATATGGTTCCAGGCACAGTCTGCATCTATGCTTCAGACGAAGACCTATAAGGAGTTAAAAGTAAACTTCTCGACACATTTAGTAATGAATTTTTACGATCTAAAATATGTATATGCACAGGATGTACCGAACAAAGAAGACAAATTGGAAAAAGCATGCATTTGGCTTTCCTTCCACCCGATCGGCACCAAACCTTCACAGAAACCATCCCTGACTAAAATTATATACATACTCTGAAAATTTCATAAAAGTCCATTGGGCGGTTAAATAGTCCATACTGGACATACATACATACATAGAAACATATATAAATTTGTTTATAGATAAAACACATGATTTGTTTTATTTAAAAAAAATTTTACAATATTGCATTTATGTTTTTATTAAAAAGATAAATATTTTGAAATGCAAAACATTTTCAATGGTACAAACACTTTATCATAATATCAGTGTAATTTTTTTTTTTAATCTTTTCTGGCACTGCTGAAGTTATCCTCAATAGTAACTCCTCTAACGTTTTCATTACTTAGTACCTAATAATTTTTCTAAAACATGGACCCCTGTTCTATAACTTCGTCGATAACTTTCCGCATTGAAGAAAAATGAAATGAAAAATTATATTCATATCGATTCTGGAAACAATTCGGTTTCTGTAAGTCCATGCGATAATCGTAAATTCCAGCCATTACTTGACTGGAACTTCCAATGGAAGTCGATATGTTGAGCTGTCACATGACACTTAAAATCTAACCAACATTTTATATTAGGCTTTTTTTTTCATTCAGAAAAGAGCTATGAATAGTGTTCGAGTATGAATGTAATGAATGCATAAAAATGGTCTTTTTTTCAAAGTTTTGGAAAAAAAAATGTTACCAACTCTTTTTTGATTTTGCAGAACTGGCACTTTCTAGATCTCGAATATGCATTTTTGAAGTCGCTTGGTCGCTTAGTCCGCAAGTCAAGTTTAAAGATGTCAACTTTGATGCCTCCAGCACGTCTAGCTAAGCCGCAAATCGCGTTTAAAGATAAAGGTCGATTTTTCATATACCTAACGCGATGCATTAATTGAAAGGTGGCACTACCCAGACAACGAATATGCATTTTTTGAGTCGCTAGGACGCTAAGTTTAGACGCAAATCTGAAAATATTTTTTTTAAAGTCTTGGAAAAAAAAGTTTTACCAACTTTTTGTTAGATTTTTTAGAACTGGCACTTCCTGGATCACGAATATGCATTTTTGAAGTCGCTTGGTCGCTTAGTTTAGCCGCAAGTCAAGTTTAAAGATGTCAACTTTGAAGCCTCTAGCACGTCTAGTTTAGCCGCAAATTGCGTTTAAAGATAAAAGTCGATTTTTCATGTAATGCGATGCGTCAATTGAATTATTTTTTTTAGTTTAATATAAATAACATAAGAAAATATATAAAAAAAAATTTATTTTAATTACCTTATTGGTTTGGACCATTTTGCATATATAGCGACTGGTCAGAAGCAAATGATAAAATCTGACGTTTAAAATGAAAAATTCGTCGATTTTCAACTGTATAGAACACCAGTTTTCCACATATTTCCAGTCCAATTCGCTTCAATCGAAAATTTTTCGATTGTCAAACTTACAGAAACAGAATGATGCGGTAAAATGAGTTTTGTTTTAATACACAGCGTTCTTCGATTATTTTTTTCGATGCGAAAATAATTACAGAACAGGGGTCATGGCGTTTTTTCAGTAAATTTTTTTTTTTTTTTTTTTTTCTTAACTATATGCCTGTAAGACCCAAGGTCTTTTGAATGCAAACTGCACGGCAATAGTTAGAAGGAATAGAAAGATAGGAAAGATTTTTTGTTGGTACAATAGATTGAGAAATAGGTGATATTTATCTCATGAAAATCAAACGGGTGGCGTCCAGTTGAAGCTGGGGGAAAATTGAAAAGTTGCAACCCAGGCTGGGGCTCGAACCCACAACTCTTAGGTTAGCAACCAAGCTCTTGATCCACTGTACCATTGCCACCCGCCTTAATAACTTAATTAATTTAAGTTTTTTTCAATAACATTTTCTCAAAACAAATAAATATTTGCATTCATTTTTAGGGTTCCGTACCCAAAGGGTGAAAACAGAACAATATACTGAGACTTCGCTGTCCGTCTGTCCGTCTGTCCGTCTGTCCGTCTGTCCGTCTGTCCGTCTGTCCGTCTGTCCGTCTGTCCGTCTGTCCGTCTGTCCGTCTGTCCGTCTGTCCGTCTGTCCGTCTGTCCGTCTGTCCGTCTGTCCGTCTGTCCGTCTGTCCGTCTGTCCGTCTGTCCGTCTGTCCGTCTGTCCGTCTGTCCGTCTGTCCGTCTGTCCGTCTGTCCGTCTGTCCGTCTGTCCGTCTGTCCGTCTGTCCGTCTGTCCGTCTGTCCGTCTGTCCGTCTGTCCGTCTGTCCGTCTGTCCGTCTGTCCGTCTGTCCGTCTGTCCGTCTGTCCGTCTGTCCGTCTGTCCGTCTGTCCGTCTGTCCGTCTGTCCGTCTGTCCGTCTGTCCGTCTGTCCGTCTGTCCGTCTGTCCGTCTGTCCGTCTGTCCGTCTGTCCGTCTGTCCGTCTGTCCGTCTGTCTGTCTGTCCGTCTGTCCGTCTGTCCGTCTGTCCGTCTGTCCGTCTGTCCGTCTGTCCGTCTGTCCGTCTGTCCGTCTGTCCGTCTGTCCGTCTGTCCGTCTGTCCGTCTGTCCGTCTGTCCGTCTGTCCGTCTGTCCGTCTGTCCGTCTGTCCGTCTGTCCGTCTGTCCGTCTGTCCGTCTGTCCGTCTGTCCGTCTGTCCGTCTGTCCGTCTGTCCGTCTGTCCGTCCGTCACCAGGCTGTATGTCATGAATCGTGATAGTTAGTTGAAATTTTGACAGATGATGTATTTCTATTGCCGCTATAACAACAAATACTAAAAAAAAACATAAGCGAGAGCTACAGTACGTTTACAACGAACTGTTAGATACCCTATTCCCCATATTTTTGTATATGTATGTATATGAATATGCTTTCGCTTCCCGCAGCCAGCCGCTGTTCCAGTTTCAGAAAAGAAATTCTCCTTTAGCAGGCAGGAAAAAATTCAATAAAATAAATTTTGTTCGGCCGATGTACAATAACTGCTGGCACAATAAAAAAAGGCGTGTGCCATAGCTGCGCCTATAGCTGAGACTTTTTATTGCCAGGGTAATCACTATATGAGCTCATAATTCAATTTTAAGCTTGCAGATCTATTTGAACAAAACAAGACAAAACTGAAATTTTTAGAAATTAGATTTTGATTGGAAATAGCGATTATGGGTGTTTTTAACAATTCTTGAACTACACTCTGTTACGTTACCAAGAAATACAAATCTAAGTGTTCATCTTCATACTTTAAAACTGCGACCGATAGTTAAAAAACATCAAAAAATTAATGCATATTAAGACTTTTTACGGTAACGCCTCTTAAAAGTGGGCATGTCCCAAAAAATGGAAGCACTAACTGTGTTTTGACCATGAGTCAGTTTTTAGGCATATGTGTTTAGCTACAGCTGAATCGAGTAGTTCTTAAACGATCTTACCTGAACATATATATTTTATAAAAACCACGCATTGAAAAAATTTACACAAGAAAATGTAGATACATTTTTCATATAACGAACGGAAAAAGGTTAAAATTGAATAATGGTACCTTAAATTTTTAAAACTACGTTTTTCGTTCTTTCATGAAAAGTGGGCGGAAGCCACGCCCAAAATTCAAAAATTTCTTTTCATACACAAAGTTTTTAGTTTCTACGCAAGATTTTGGCTTGCGGATTCATTATAAATACCGTTTATTTGGAAAAACAATTTTTTAGTGAAAAGTGGGCGTCAGTCACGCCCAAAATCAATTTTTTTGATTCCATACACAAGATGTTTATGTGCAAGTAATATCCACAAAATTTAATGTTTTTCGCATTAATATAACAATTGTTATTTTATAAAAAGAAAATTGATGGTTTTGTATGCAAAGTGGGAGTCAGCAACACCCCAAATTCAAAAATCTCTTTTCATACACAAAGTTTTTAGTTTCTTCTAAGAGACGCAAGATGCTTGCGGATTCATTATAAATACCGTTTATTTGCAAAAACAATTTTTAATCAAATTTTTTGATTTCATACACAAGATAATTATGTGCAGGTAATATCCACAAAATTTAATGTTTTTCGCATTAATATACAATTGTTATTTTATAAAAACAGTATTGATGGTTTTGTATGAAAAATGGGCGTCAGCCACGCCCAAAGTAAAATATTTTTATTTAATTGGAAGAAGGTTTACCTAAAGCTTGCGTGTGCAAAATTTTAGCGTTATGCTTTCATCGTAACTGTATAAAAAACATAATTTAATCTTACCAAATTGAGATTGTGCAATAAAAATGGCGATTGTGGGCGTGTTTGTGGGCAGATTTTATTGGTTCAAGAAAATAGACCTACTCTTGAACCACAGATTATATATGCCAAATTTCAGCTTTCCAGCTCAAAAATTGCGACCTCTAGAAGGTATACATACGGACGGACGGACGGACGGACGTACGGACGGACATGGGTAAATCGACTAGGCTTTTGATTCTGAGTCAGAATATATATACTTTTCCATACCTAACGGTATTATTTCTCTATGTTACAAACTCCATACCAAATACAATATACCCATTCTATGGAATAGGGTATAAACAAATATTTAAGGGGGCTCCCATACAACAAACGTGATTTTTTGCTCATTTTTATAGATAATGGTACGGAACCCTTCGTGCGAATTATATTTATTCGTCGCGGTAAAAAGTTATTTCAAAAAAATATATTTTTGAATATAAACTTTATTTTTCACTTAACAAATTAAATATTTTTTGACAATAGTTCTTACATAGTTTCTTACATACTACTCGGCAACTACTCGAAACTACTTCTGCGTTGTGTCTATTTATATTCTTGTCCTGATGAGTTAGTTTTCTTGTCTTCAGGGTTTTTGGTTGTGTTGGTTAATTACTTTTTGTATCTTACTTTGTATTTATCATCTTGTTTGGTTGATCATAAAATATCTGTTATCTTTTTACCCGTTGAAATCTTTACTATAGGATGCTTGTTTATTTGGATGCTTGTTTATTTGGATGCTTGTAGATTAGTACATTAGCGATCCTATTTATTTTATTGTTTCCTCTTATTTCCGTTTGAGGTACAGTTGAGTGTTCATAACTCCCCCCATCGCTCAAAATCAGTGTTGGCAAGTAAGTTACATGAAGTAAGTTACTCGTTTAGTTACGCGTAACTAATATGAATTAGTTACGCCCAATATTTGACGTATTTGACGTAACTAATGTAACTAATGTAACTAAATGTAACTAACTGTAACTAAATAAAACTAACTCTAACTTAATAATAAAAAATAAAAAAATCACATATCATCCTGAATCCCAATCGACTATTGACAAAATTCTTTTATTAGCAAGGGCAACGGCAACCTGGCAAGGAATACATATTGAAATTACTATGTTCCTGATGAAAACTAAATCACAGGAAATGTTACGGCAATCTCAATCATCCAGCTTTGCCATAAATTAGTATAGTCAATCGTCATTCGAACGGGATTGTGGACGGAACTTCTAAATTTCAATTTAACATAAAATGTGAGTTTTTGTATTTGAAAAATTCTATTAGTTATAGTAAGTTACATTTATTTACAATTAGTTACATTAAGTTACATTAGTTACATTAGTTACATAAGTTACATTAGTTACATGTAACTTATTAAAATTTCAAAGTTACGCGTAACTATCCAACACTGCTCAAAATGAATCGCCCTGATTCATCAATATGTTTTTGTAGTAAGGCAAGTCCTTTTTCTAATGTCATCTCTTGTTGTGGAGCTGTTGGTTCGACTATATGTTGCATCGGTATATTATTGCTGATTTTGATTTGTTTCTTCTTAAAAAATAAGGCTAGTATAATAATAATAACAATAATTATACTTATGGTACTAATTCCAATTACTGACTCTGATTTTGTAATATTTAAGTAGCTTATTGTGTCAATATTCTCGAATTCAAATTTAAGCTCAGTATTTGGGTCTATTATGTATGATTCAACAACATAATCATTAATGGCATGTGTTTTTATATAACTAAGTATTTTTTGATTAGGGTTTGTGTAATTCTTATTATCTTTATTAACAGTTTCGTTAAATGTTATTAAATAAATGCCATTAATTTTATCATTATTTACTGTGTGATTATTTTTTAATAAAATTTTATTATCTTTTATTATTTCGAATTCTTTTTGTATTTCTTTTGTTTTATTACATTTTGTAGGGAGTTTATTTAGTAAATCTGAAAGACATGATTTTTCATTATTTATTTTACAACATTATAAATTTATTTCTTTTTTACAATCTTTAACAATTTAAAATGATTCATTGCATTTTGCTATATTCTTATTAATTATTATTTTTTCATTATTTTGTTCGATTGTTCTTGTTTCAAATATTTTACAATTCGTATAAACAATTGGGTATTTTATTAATATTACTATGACATCTTTAGTTTGAACAATCTTAAAATAACTAATACCTGATAGATCGGATATTGACATAGTTCCATGTTCATTATTTGTTATTTTTTGAATATCTTTTTTATTCAATATGATATGGTTTAAAACCTTAGCTTTGCTTAAAGCAATTGTTTGAATAAGGTTTTGTAACTCCAGTATTATTAATTTATTTCTTTCTTGTAATCTTCTTATTTTTAATGTATTTTTTTCAGTGTTTAAAACTTTGGTAATTTCTTGAATAGCTTGAAAAATCTGTGAATTGTTAGTTGCTTTTTTATTATTATTATAAACTAATTCATTTAATTTGTTTTGTTTTAGTAAATGATCATCATGGTCAGGTACTCCTGATATCCAACTTAGTATTGTTCCTATAGTATTGATTGCTCTTTTAAACCTGGTAATTCTTACTTCATCTACTAGTGTCCTCATTAAGGTTATTTCTGACAATATTTCTGTGTTTTCGTCTAAATTTAGTGTAGTGAAATCATACTTTAAGTTTTTTACACTCTTGATTCTCTTTCTAATTCTGCTATTATTTCATTAATGTAAGTAATGTTTGTCATGTGGAATAACGTTCCATATTCTTTATAAACTGCTGTATTACCATTTTCTATAAGTAAATATTCACTCCTAGAATAATTTATTATATCTGATCGTAAAAGAGTAAAAAAATAAGTTTTATGAAGTCCATTTCCTGTAAAAAAAAATTAAAATCTATGATTTAATATTATCTGTATGTATTTTATCTTCCTAAGATTGTGTTTTACCTTGTTAAAAAACACTTCCTGGGGTTTCAGGCCTGCCACAGAGAGAATGGTTTCGTTATATTTAAGTGCTGCTTCTAGCACTGCCTGTTTATCCTCTATTACGTTATATTCTGCTTTAATACAGCGTTTAATTTCGATTAATGTACTATGAGTACGTTCTACTTATCCGTTTGTCGTAGAATGGCTAACTGGTACATAATATATTTCAATGTTCTTTCTTTCTAAAGTATTTTTAAAGAACACGGATTTGAAAATGGATTCGTTATCGCGTATAACGTTTTTTGCGTTAGGAAAAATATTTAAAATTTTTAATAATTCAAGTTCGATACCAACTTTAGATTCAAGGGGATGTACGACTAAGAACTTTGAATAACTATCTGCAACCGTAAGGTATATTTCTTTGCTTGCATAAAAAATATCTATATGTAGCTGTTCACCTTCTTTTTCTTGTATCGGTTTGGTTCCTATAGACACTTTTACTGGCTTACGATCGTATTTGTTTTCGTTGCAAACAATACAGGTATTTGTATATGAAGAAATTTGTTTCTTCATATTTGGCCAGTAGTATATTGTTTTTATTTCGTTATAATTTTCAATAGTTCCCCTGTGTGTTCTTTTGTGTGTGTCTGTGATTATGTTCAATTGGTCTTCTTTGTTCGGTACATCCTGTGCATATATTTTAGATCGTAAAAACTCATTACTAAATGTGTCGAGAAGTTTACTTTTAACTCCTTATAGGTCTTCGTCTGAAGCATAGATGCAGACTGTGCCTGGAACCATATATTTATTAAATAGATTGATGACCATAATGTCGTCAATGTATACATGACAGAATTTTCCGATGCATGGCTTAAGGATATCATCCATGGCTCTTTGGAATATAGAAGGTGCGTTCTTTAGACCAAAAGGCAAGCGTATATATTCGTATTTATCATTATTCACGGAAAATAATGTCTTTTGAATATCAGCTTAAAATAATATTTGTGTCTGGGATTGGATATTTGTCACTTATAGTGTGTTCGTTGAGTTTCTCAAAGTCTATGACTAACCTGCTTTTAGGTGTTCCATCTTCGTTGAACCCTTTTTTTGGTACTACCCATACTGGACTTGAATATGGACTTTTACTTGGCCTAATTATATTATCTTTTAGTAATTTACTTATTTCTTTATTTATAAATTCTGAAGCACTTAATGGATATGGATACTGTTTTGTCGATATTGGTGTTTCTATATTAGTTTTTATTTCTGCCACCACATCTGTACGGAATGGCAATGTTATATTTATTTTTGAAGGTATTTCATGGATAATGGAACGAATTTGTTTCTTCAAAACATCAACATTTGGATCTGATTGTACTTTTTCAATTACGTGGTTATTAAGGCGTGGTTCGAGACTGTAAATAGAACATGAGTCAGTCGTATTTGATGACTCTTAGGTAACTTTAATTTCATTTCCTGTTTGGGTTCTATTATTCTCCCATGGTAATGGTTCGCCATCCATGAACATCCTTTCTGCTGTAGGTATTATTGTATATCAATAAATTTCTTTCTAAATTTTAATTTATATGTGCACTTCGCAAAAGATTGTAACATATCAAGCAATCTGCTTGTAGGTTCCCAATTTCGTAAAATCGAACCATTCTATTAAAAATATATATTTCATAATAATACTTAATAATTGTGAATCCATTCACGGTTTTTGCTCTTTTATTAATTTCCAAAGTTTTCCTATCACTAAGTTTTTTTTGATTTATTATTTATTCTTCTGTATATGTGGGGTAATCCCACGTTGCGTCTAAAAAATGATTCTCTTGGATGTTGTTTATCCTTACTTTGTTTGGTGGTTGGGAGCTTAATTGAACACTTTGTTCTCTTTCTCTTTTAAAATTATCATTCTGATTATTATTATGATGGTAATTTCTATTAAAATTCCTGTTTTGATTAAATTGATTCTTAGTATTCCTAAATGGATTATTCTGACTATTATGTACTTGTCTAAACCTTTGCATTTCCTGTGGGGTTACTTTTCTATAAGCTGAAGATCCTAGTTCCATTGGATCTGGTCTCTGTTGACTAGCCCTATTTGTTTGTTGATTAATATGTTGGGGTTTTTGTTGGTATCTTAATGTATTACCGTTTGTTTCGTCTCTAATATTTTTTCTTTGATTGTATTGATTCAGAAATCTTCTTTTAGATTTGTTGCTTTCTAACTCTTGAGCCTGAGCTAATGCATTGGGCAAATCTTCAGGTTTCATACTAAATACTGTATCGGACATTGGCTGATGAAGACCATTTATAAATGCTATTAATGCATTTTTTCCTATATGATTCATTGAATTTCTCAGTGGTTTCAATGTATGTACCATACGTCATTATAACTTTATTTATTATCAATGTCAATTTTTCTGTAACTTCATTATAGAATTCTATTAACGTTTTTTTTTGCCCTGTGTTATCATACTTAATTCATTATTTAAAACATGTATTGGTCTTTTATCCACGTAGGCGAAATGTAATCTACTTAAAATGGCTTCAAGGCTTAGTACCGTACCCAGTGGCGGACTAAGCTCGTTGGGGGCCGGGGGCGGCAATGCTCAAATGAGACCCCTTGCGTGCAGATTTTTTTTTTAATAATAATTTTGACTTCACGTCTGTAAGACCTTAGGTCTTTTGCACGTCACTAGTTAGAGGGAATAGAGAGATAGGAGAAAAGTTTTTTAGTTGGTTCAGTGGATTGAGAATAAGGTGTAGCTTATCTCACAAAAATCCCACCGGTGGCATCCAGTTGAAACTGGGGGAATATAGAAAAATTGCTTCCCATGTTGGAGCTCGAACCCACAACTCTAGATTAGCAATCAACCATTACATATACTGTACCATTGCCACCAGCAATGTAGTCAGCTTTTACGAAAAAAAAAATCAATCATAGTAAGTAAATTATAACACACGTACAGGCTCAGAAAGTAAGAATACACATCTGCATTTAGCGTAGCAGCCAACAGGTAGAGTGAAAAAAAAAATAATCACCCAATAGAAAAAAAAATCAAAGATTTTATTTAATACTCGCAACCCAGCTTAGTATGGAAAGCACTTTACTTTACCAAAAAAAACTCGATACAATCATAAGATTGCCCTAAAATTTCATGAAAATCGTTCACGTCGTTTTGAAGTTTATAATTAACATACATAGAAATATTGATTTTCTTATACTAGAATCGCTCAGTGGCCCAAAACTGTGAGAAAAAATTTCACAGCGAATTTATACGAAAAAAATGGTAAAAAAACACACCAAGACATTTTCACGTGTATTTTCCAAATTCCGAAAAAAATTTCAAAACAAAATGTTCTAAGCACACCTACTGAGTAATACCTTTCCAACGATATTATCATCTCAAATCTCAATCGGTTGGGTAACAACCTCACAATTGGTACCACAAAAAACTGCTTGCCTTTTTATATATAGATTGGATGTCTAAAACCAAACTTACCTATGTACCTACAACCTATCTGTACAATTAAAAGAGTAGTTTTTTTTTCAATTATTCGTTGCGATTATAAGTACCTAAGTATGTAGGTACCTAGTATACCTAATTTACAATCATTAACAAGAATTTTGATTTTCTCGAAAAAGGAAGTCATTTATAATTCAATTAATATTGCATTTCAAAATTTCTGATATCTTTAATTTTCGACTTTCAAAATTAAAATAATTAAGTTTTTTTTTTTTAGATTGAAATGATGGAAACTTAAGATTTATCTGTATTCTTGTATTGAAACAATTTTTTAAATATTTTTTCGGAAAGTTGTTCAAAAAATCTTTTTTAAAGAAACTGTTCGAACGATGTTTATTTTTTACTTATTATTAATTAAGTTTTTCAAATAAAATTCTAATAATACAAAGAATTTTCTGAATATTTTTTCAAATTAGGTAAATAGCCCGTATTGTATTTTATAATGTTCTCGTGCCTTCAATTTGCTGAACTCCTCAATTACATCGTTGAAATCGATTTCCCTCGAAACTTTTCTCCTTTCGCATGATGCAACTGAGACGCAAATGGTCAACAAATATTGGATAATAAGTGATATGCATAGGGCAATGATTCGCTGAATTCAAAATTAATAATGTTGGTGCTGCCGTTGTTTTTCGAACCTTTGTATAAGTACAGTTTTGTTTTGGTTAGGGGCTGGGGGCCCCATCAAATTTTGCTTCGTGGGTGATGTAGGAGTAAAGGTACATAGTTTTCTTATAATAAACCGTCCTACGCATACCTATTTTGTGTTATTATTAAAAAAATTAAAAGTTATGAAAGAATTCGATGGAGGTTGATTTGGAGGCCCCGGGACATCGGAGGCCCGGGGCGGACCGCCCCCCTCGCCCCTACCTTAGTCCGCCAGTGACCGTACCATGACTGGTAAGAAAGAACTGAATTTGCATGACCAACTATTTTATTTCTCATTATGCTTAATGCAGCAAAATATCGTTTACTACAAGGAGTGTACAGACTCATACTATTTTGACAAGCTTCTCGCCAACTCACATATCCCTCATTGCTACCTTCAAAAGTTGGTAGACTTTTAATAACATCAAGACTTTCATTATCTGGTATTTGTGTATCTATCGTTTGTTTTTTATAGTCTATTACATTATTTGGATTTGGATTTATTTGCTGGGTACTGGCTTTATACAGGGTGATTCACAAGCGTTGTGCCAAAAAGCTAGAGCGTGTAGGTTGAGTTGAGACAAGAAAAAAATCGTTTAGCCGGGAGGGTCAATTTTCTGAAAAATTTACTTATTTTGTAAAAAAAAAATATTAAAAATCAACGGCTTCATTAACAACACCGTGTTATACCTTTTTGGAAAGCCAAAAACTTTTTATTTCATATTGTTTTTAAATTAAATTGTTTTAACGAATAGTTTAAAAAATATAAATTTTCAAACTCAAAATTTTGAAAAAATAATTTTAAAACTAATTTTTTTTTAAATTTTACGTAATTAGGTATAATTTTTGTTCTCAGAATTCATTGCTCCCATTAATCTTTAATCCAACACTGAAAACCGTATGGCTCTACGACTTTTTGTTGCCAATGTATTCAAGAATAACCGAACCTACTTCTTCACAAAAACACGAAACAATTGGCTAAATGATCACTTGTGCCGTCCCGTAAGGCTAGGTGTTCTTGCTTTTGTGAAGAAGTAGGTTCGGTTATTTTTGAATACCTTGGCAACAAAAAGATGTAGAGCCATACGGTTTTCAGTGTTGGATTAAAGATTAATGGAAGCATTGAGTTCTGAGTACAAAAATTATACTTAATTACGTAAAATTTTGAAAAAATTTAGTTTTAAAATTATTTTTTCAAATTTTTTTTCAAAATTTTGAGTTTGAAAATTTATGTTTTTTAAACTATTCTTTAAAACAATTTAATTTATAAACAAAATGAAAAAAAAAGTTTTTGGCTTTCCAAAAAGGTATAACACGGTGTTGTAAACGAAGCCGTTGATTTTATATATTTTTTTTTACAAAATAAGTAAATTTTTCAGAAAATTGCCCCTCCCGGCTAAACGGGGGGAATAGACCCCCCTCCCATACGATTTGTTTCTTGTCTTAACTCAACCTACACGCTCTAGCTTTTTGGCACAACGCTCGTGAATCACCCTGTAGAGCGAACGGGAATCAATTTGCTGGTTTCTTCCTTTTAGTTCACAATTGTTCACACTTTCAGGATACTTTGTTTTTCTCCTATTAATAAATAAATTTGGCTGATAGCTTCAATTTCACTGTGAAAGTTTTTTTAAGCCTTAATTGTATCTACAAATACTTATGCAGATTTGACTATTTTATTCACTTTGACTTTTTACGTTAATAATGAGCTATCCCGGTTGAGCCCAGAATTATATTTATTCGTCGTGATAAAAAGTTATTTCAAAAAAATATATTTTTAAATGTAAACTGTATTTTTCACTTAACAAATTAAATATTTTTTGACAATAGTTCTTACATAGTTTCTAACATACTACTCGGCAACTACTCGAAACTCCTTCTGCGTTGTGTGTATTTATATTCCTGTCCTGATGAGTTAGTTTTCTTGTTTATGTTTTTATTTATTTATTTATTTATTTAATAGATACTCATACACATTAAGATACAAAAATCTTATAAGCTAGTGCAAAGTTAAATAAAGAAAATAATGGTACATGAAAACAACTCATAGAGGCTTTTAAATCGTTCAAACTCACAGAAGAAAAGAAAATGAATGAACCAATTAAATAATTGGTATACAATTAAAAAATTTACTTATTACAAGAATAATTCAGTTATGTAATTAAATAATATGCCTTAAGTTCCTTCTGAAATCCCTTCCTATCACCAAAGTTCCTAAAATGTCGTGGGAGAGAGTTCCAAAGTCGGACGGCATAAACGAAGAACTGACGCTCTGATGTTAAACAAGTAAAACGTGGTTGAAGTATCTGCGCCGTTCTAGTGGATGCACAAAAAGTAATTTTATTGCACAGATTCGGAGGTTGGTGGGTTTGTACAATGTTAAAGAGCATAGTTAATGATCGAAATTGTAATAACTTATCGAAGGTGAGGCTGCAAACTTTACTCGAGAAATTAGAGACTCTGTCGAATCTCCGGAGTCCGAAAACGTATCTAATAGCATTATTGTAAGCCACATTTAATTTTCTTTTACACACAGTATCACATTTCCCATATACCTCGCATCCATAGGTAAGAATAGGAATGATAAGTGATTTGACTAACAAAATTCTAGTTTTAATAGGAGTGAAATACTGTGATGCCCATAAGGAGCGTAAGACACCATATACTTTACCTACTGCTTACTGCTAAACTGATGTGGTTACTCCAAGTCAGGGTGTTATTGAAAACCATTCCTAAATTCTTGGCTGTAGTAACATATTCTATGGGATTGTTGTTAATGATGATAGTGGGAAAATAAGAGGTGGAAGTACATTTCTTAGAGATGACAATACACTTAGATTTAGTGGAATTAATTGAGAGAAGGTTTTTCTTTGCCCAATTAGATATGTTTTCTAGATCTGCATTGATTCGACTAACACAATCTTCTATAAGTCCAAGGGGGCAACTTATTTGAAGTTGAGCGTCGTCGGCGTAAAGTTGAACTAAAGAATTTGTAGCGATAGATGGAAAATCGTTGATGTATAGTGAAAAAAGCAAAGGCCCCAAAATAGAACCTTGCGGCACCCCTGCAGGGACAGTTATAAAGTTGGATAATACATTATTTGCATAAACCGCTTGTTCCCTCCCAGAAAGATAGGAAACAAGGAGCCTTGTGGCAGAGGATAAGAAATCAAAACAATTTAAGAGCTTATTGCAAAGAATATTGTGATCAACCGTATCGAAAGCTCGTGAAAAATCAAGCAGCAAAAGAAAAGTTATATGATCATTATCAATGCTTTGTCTAATTTCATCAACTACTGTCAACAAGGCAGTTATGCAACTATGCTTTTCGCGAAAACCATTTTGCAAAGGTGTAAGTGCATGAGTGGCGTTTAAAAAAGAGTTAATTTGTGTTTTCATTATTTTTTCGAAGACCTTTGACAGAAAAGGGAGTATGGATATGGGACGAAAATCCTTACCACTTGAATTTTTAGGAACCGGTATGATTTTGGCTCTTTTCCAGGCTGTAGGAAAGATACAGGTCGATAAAATGCTGTTGAAAGCAAAAGTAATAAAGGGCAGCACTATGGGTAGTAAAATTTTTAAAAATTTAGGATGGACACCATCAATTCCAACCGCATTCGATTTTATGGAGAGTATACTTTCAACTACTTGAACCTGGACAATTCCTATAAATCCGAACTTGTGACTAGACATGTTTTCTTCGAGGACATTAACTAGAGATGGCGATTGTGTTGCATGTGATACATTTGGTAAAGTAACAAAATCCTGGTTTAGCAAATTCACATCAACGTTTTTGTAGACTTCACTTTGCTGTTTTCCTATTCCTAAGTTCCGTAAATTTGTCCAAAGTTTTTTACCGCTTAAGCAAGGGTCTAGTCGGTTGGCGTAAACTTGAGCCTTAGTTGAACGAATGAGAGCGACAGCTCTATTTCGTAGAGAACAATATTCTTGATGGAAAACACTTAGTTTGTATCTCTTCCAGCGTTTATAGGCCATGTCGCGTTTTTCGATAAGTAAACGTATATCCGTGGTAAACCAATGGCGTTGTCCAGGATTGATAGTCTTAGTCCTCAAAGGTACATGTTTTTCAAATAGGTAATTGATGTTAGTTTGAAGAAAATCAATTTGCTCATTACATGAAGTCATGAAATAAACATGTTCCCACGCTATACTCCTAGCATCGCACTCAAGTGTAAATTTGTATATTCGACTAAAATGCCTATAATTGAATGAGGAAGGTGAACTCGTCAAATTAAACTCGAAAGTTATGTAAATGAGGTCATGTTTAGAGAAAGCGGGAGCGGACAACTGATCGTACATGACAACTTTATCAGGTTCACTTACAAAAAATACGTCGAGAAGTGTAGCTGTTTGTGAACTAAAGTGCGTAGGGAGAGAAGTATTAACAGGAAACAAGTTTAAGGTAAGCATATTTTGCATTAAGTGGTTTTCCTGTAGTAAATCACTATTCATATCACCACACACAATGACCTTAGAAGATGAGACCGCTATTTCTTCGAGGAGAGATATAAGATTTTCAGTATTTATTAGTTTGTGAGGTCTATACACAACACCCAGGAAAAGCCTCTCGCCTTCCCCAGCAAACTCTAGAAACAAAAAGTCCATAAGACTTTCATTTGAAGACCTACTCTTAAAAACACAGGGAATATTTTCCTTTACAAAGATAGCAACCCCACCCCCATTACATCTAGTTCGATCAGCACGAAAAAGTTTATAACCTGCAAGTTTGAACAAATTATCATTTAAGTGACTAGAAAATCAGGTCTCTGAAATACAAATCACATCAACCCCAGAACCCTCAAAAAGATCCCGAAATTCGTCGATCTTACAGTTTAAGCTTTGAGCATTTAGATGAACAATTTTTAGGCCAGATTTTTGATTAACTAAAACTCTGACTAGTGAACGCAGCACTACAGAACCGTCGGAATCTGGAACTACTCTATTATTATTAACCAACACCGAGCCGGCGATGTTTTAATAAAGTGCAAAAATAAGAAAACGACATAAGAACTAATGCAGGAAAAGATTTCGAAAAGGACAAAAGGCTAAAAGAAAAAAAAAATAGGAGCAATAATGGAATTATTTCCATAATCTAAGAAAAAAAAGAAGATATTACAAAAAGAAATAATTATTTACATTAATATAATAATGTAATTTAAACAAAAAAAAAGATAATAATATTTGCAATAAAAATAATGTTAGTTCAATTATAATTAAAAAAAAAAAACTGCTTGTATATCTGGCAATGCTGTTTAGTTTCGAAGATCTAATTTATTCTAGGTTCGTAAAGATGGTAACCCAGTAATTTTATTTAAGGTTTCAATGTTGTCAATAATTCGAGCTTCGCTGTCATCTTGATGAAATTTGATGTAAACAAACCCACGCGCGGTGAATGCAGAAAATATTTTTTTATTTTTCTTAAGTGCGAGCGCGTTACGCAAAATAATTTGATTTTTTTTGGTAAGGCTTTCCCGCAAGTAAACCAGGGAAGTGCTTTCAGATGGAAACCCAAGATCGCGCAGTTGAAGTTGGCGTTTGTTTTGATTCTGAAAAGTTCTTATTTTCGTTAGGGTCATATTTCTGTCGTATGGCGAATTAAATTTAACCAAAACGGCAGAATCCAATCGATTATCCGAAGGGCGAGTGCGCTAGATTTTGTTAAGTGCGGGTGAAGTAAAACCAATAGTGTTGCAAAGCTTATCAAATATTGTTCTTGTCTTCAGGGTTTTTGGTTGTGTTGGTTCATTACTTTTTGTATCTTACTTTGTATTTATCATCTTGTTTGGTTGAGCATAAAATATCTGTTATCTTTTTACCCGTGGTAATCTTTACTATAGGATGCTTGTTTATTTGGATGCTTGTTTATTTGGATGCTTGTAGATTGGTACATTAGCGATCCTATTTATTTTATTGTTTCCTCTTATTTCTGCTTGAGGTACAGTTGAGTGTTTATAACTCCCCCCATCGCTCAAAATGAATCGCCCTGATTCATCAATATGTTTTTGTAGTAAGGCAAGTCCTTTTTCTAATGTCATCTCTTGTTGTGGAGCTGTTGGTTCGACTATATGTTGCATCGGTATATTATTGCTGATTTTGATTTGTTTCTTCTTAAAAAATAAGGCTTATATAATAATAATAACAATAATTATACTTATGGTACTAATTCCAATTACTGACTCTGATTTTGTAATATTTAAGTAGCTTATTGTGTCAATATTCTCGAATTCAAATTTAAGCTCAGTATTTGGGTCTATTATGTATGATTCAACAACATAATCATTAATGGCATGTGTTTTTATATAACTTAGTATTTTTTGATTAGGGTTTGTGTAATTCTTATTATCTTTATTAACAGTTTCGTTAAATGTTATTAAATAAATGCCATTAATTTTATCATTATTTACTGTGTGATTATTTTTTAATAAAATTGCTCCATCTTTCATTATTTCGAATTCTTTTTGTATTTCTTTTGTTATATAACATTTTGTAGGGAGTTTATTTAGTAAATCTGAAAGACATGATTTTTCATTATTTATTTTACAACAGTATGAATTTATTTCTTGTTTACAATCTTTAACAATTTAAAATGATTCATTGCATTTTGCTATATTCTTATTAATTATTATTTTTTCATTATTTTGTTCGATTGTTCTTGTTTCAAATATTTTACAATTCGTATAAACAATTGGGTATTTTATTAATATTACTATGACATCTCTAGTTTGAACAATCTTAAAACAACTAATATCTAATAGATCGGATATTGACATAGTTCCATGTTCATTATTTGTTATTTTTTGAATATCTTTTTTATTCAATATGATAGGGTTTAAAACCTTAGCTTGGCTTAAAGCAATTGTTTGAATAAGGTTTTGTAACTCCAGTATTATTGATTTATTTCTTTCTTGTAATCTTCTTGTTTTTAATGTATTTTTTTCGGTGTTTAAAACTTTGGTAATTTCTTGAATAGCTTGAAAAATCTGTGAATTGGTAGTTGCTTGTTTATTATTATTATAAACTAGTTCATTTAATTTGTTTTGTTTTAGTAAATGATCATAATGGTCAGGTACTCCTGATATCCAACTAAGTATTGTTCCTATAGTATTGATTGCTCTTTTAAACCTGGTAATTCTTACTTCATCTACTAGTGTCCTCATTAAGGTTATTTCTGACATTATTTCTGTGTTTTCGTCTAAATTTAGTGTAGTAAAATCATACTTTAAGTTTTTTACACTTGATTCTCTTTCTAATTCTGCTATTATTTCATTAATGTAAGTAATGTTTGTCATGTGGAATAACGTTCCATATTCTTTATAAACTGCTGTATTACCATTTTCTATAAGTAAATATTCACTCCTAGAATAATTTATTATATCTGATCGTATTAAAATAATATGTGTTATTGTAAAAAGAGTAAAAAAAATAAGTTTTATGAAGTCCATTTCCTGTAAAAAAAATTAAAATCTATGATTTAATATTATCTGTATGTATTTTATCTATCTAAGATTGTGTTTTACCTTGTTAAAAAACACTTCCTGGGGTTTCAGGCCTGCCACAGAGTGAATGGTTTCGTTATATTTAAGTGCTGCTTCTAGCACTGCCTGTTTATCCTCTATTATGTTATATTCTGCTTTAATACAGCGTTTAATTTCGATTAATGTACTATGAGTACGTTCTACTTGTCCGTTTGTCGTAGAATGGCTAACTGGTACATTATATATTTCAATGTTCTTTCTTTCTAAAGTATTTTTAAAGAACACGGATTTGAAAATGGATTCGTTATCGAATATAACGTTTTTTGCGTTAGGAAAATATTTAAAATTTTTAATAATTTAAGTTCGATACCAACTTTAGATTCAAGGGGATGTACGACTAAGAACTTTGAATAACTATCTGCAACCGTAAGGTATATTTCTTTGCTTGCATACAAAATATTTAAATGTAGCTGTTCACCTTCTTCTTCTGGTATCGGCACTTTTACTGGCTTACAATCGTATTTGTTTTCGTTGCAAACAACACAGGTATTTGTATATGAAGAAATTTGTTTCTTCATATTTGGCCAGTAGTATATTGTTTTTATTTCGTTATAATTTTCAATAGTTCCCCTGTGTGTTCTTTTGTGTGTGTCTGTGATTATGTTCAATTGGTCTTCTTTGTTCGGTACATCCTGTGCATATACATATTTTAGATCGTAAAAATTCATTACTAAATGTGTCGAGAAGTTTACTTTGAACTCCTTATAGGTCTTCGTCTGAAGCATAGATGCAGACTGTGCCTGGAACCATATATTTATTAAATAGATTGATGACCTGATCAGTGTTTGTATATGTTATTGTATACCTCTTTAGTTTATTAAAATAAGTCTCAATACTGTCTGAGCTTATATTCGCTTTATTTAATATTATCTGTTGCTTAAAACAATTAACAGGCAAGGACGTTGTCTCTATTTGTACGTTATCAGTGCTTTCAGCGGAGTGAATAGTTTGACTTGAATTTGTCGCTTCCGCGATAACGTTATCTTTACCTGGTTTGTATATGATTTTTGGTGCATATTCTTCAGTTATAGCATGCCATCGCTTAATTTTTATATTAGGGTTTCTTTTTGATACTGAGTACGGAAGTGGTTGATGATCAGTATGTATTTCTAGGTTTGCAACTCCGTACAAATAATTTCTTAAATTCTTTAGAGCATATACTCGTACTATAGCGAAAAGTTTTTTTCGTTTGTTGCATAATTTTTCTCTGTTTTATTCAGCGTTTTCGAAATGAATATAATTGGTTTATCGTCTTGTGACAAAACTCCTCCGATTGCATCATTACTGGCATCAGTAGTTAATATACTTTTTTTCTCAAAATCTGGTTGTGTTAACCTTACATTCTCGATTAAATATTTTTTAAGTTTATTAAATGCTCGCCAATGTTTATATTACATTTCATGCTCTGGTTTTTCGATATCTTTCCATTTTCACCATTTAAATGAATTGTTAAAGGTTTAGTTATCTGAGCATAGTTTTGTTTAAATTTACGATAGTACCCTGTCATACCTAAGAAGTTTCTTAATTGCCTAAGAGTTTCTGGTTCTGGATATTCTTTAATTGTGGTGATTTTCTTAGGATCAGTAGTGATTATATTCTCACTGATAACATATCCCAAAAATTCTACATCTGTTTGATAAAATTTAGATTTTTCTAAAGATATTTTCATGTTTGCTTCTTTTAATATTTTTATTATTTCGTTTAGGTGATGAGTATGTTCTTCAATATTTTTTGAAAAACCATAATGTCGTCAATGATGTCGTACATGACAGAATTTTCCGATGCATGGCTTAAGGATATCATCCATGGCTCTTTGGAATATAGAAGGTGCGTTCTTTAGACCAAAAGGCACATTCATAACCAGAAACAGACAAGAAGTCTTAGACATAACACTTGTCTCCGATTCGATTCATCATAGGATCACGAATTGGAAGGTGTCTGCAGAGCACTCATTCTCTGATCACAGATACATCCAATTCGAACTTATTGATGACACTAATAAACAACCAGCTTTCAGTTATTATCGAAAGACTGATTGGCAAAAATACAGGGATACTCTAAAAAGTTTAATTAAACCTGATCTTTTGAAAATCCCTTCTAATATAAACGAACTTGACAAAAAAGTCAACGATCTAACAGCAGCCCTTAACAAATCATTGTCAGCCTCTTGCCCTCTTACTCGTATAAGAGGAAAACGGAAGCCACCTTGGTGGAATTCGGGGCTTGAACCGCTCAGGAAAACTTGTAGAAAGTCCTTCAACCGAGCTAAATACTCCAAAGAAATCTCAGACTGGGATTCCTACAAAGAATCCCTGAATTTATATAAAAAAAGCTCAGGAAAAGTAAAAGAGCCTCCTGGAGGAACTTCTGTGGTAAAATAGAAGACACTTCAGAGGCCTCTAGATTAAGGAAAATCCTCTCTACCAATCCTACAATGCCTAGCTTCTTTAAAAAAGCAGACGGCTCATGGACCAATACCTGCGAAGAATCGCTTAACTTGCTACTTGACACCCATTTCACAGGTAGCTCCCTTAACATAGCAAACCTTGATTGTAGTCCAATTGGATCAACCAATAATAATACTAGCAAACTTGGTCTAGTCACTAGGGAAAAACTAAAATGGGCCATCAACAGCTTCAATCCATATAAATCTGCTGGACCTGACGGTATAATACCAGCAGAACTTCAACAGTCTATGAATATTATTATCCCTATCCTGGAAGTAGTACTAAACGGATGTTTAGAGTTGAAATACATTCCATCATTATGGAAGGAAGTAAAAGTTGTGCTCATTCCCAAACGGGAAAATGTTCCCAAGTGTATCCAAAAGGCCTCAGACCTATAAGTCTATCATCATTCCTTCTTAAAACTTTAGAACGTCTGATTGATATCCATTTGCGAAATGCCATAGACACAACTCTAGTGTCTACAGCACAACACGCTTACTGCAAAGGAAAATCGGTAGACACTGCCTTGCATACCTTAGTAAGCGCTATCGAATATTCCCTACATCACAAAGAGTATACTCTGGTAGCATTCCTTGATATCGGGGGTGCTTTCAACAACGCCAGCAACCAAGCAATCACAACGGCACTAGACAATCTTAAAATAGACAGATCCCTGAGTGAGCTTATAAATCTTATGCTAAAAAGTAGGTTAATCAACTCAACCCTAGGAGATGTCTCCCTAAGAAGATCAGTCAGCAGAGGTACACCACAAGGTGGAGTCCTATCCCCTCTTCTATGGAACTTAGTTGTCAATGAACTTCTAGTTGACCTGGAAGCAGAGGGATTCAAGGTGATTGCATACGCTGATGACGTCGCCATTGCGATATCAGGAAAACATGCTCAAATTCTTATTGAGCTAATGCAAACAGCTCTTAACAAGCTTCTTAAATGGACTGGTAAATGTGGGCTAGGAGTAAACCCTCACAAAACTGAACTGGTCCTCTTCACAAGGAAATATAAAATTCCACACCTTAATGCTCCGTCCATTAATGGAACTCCACTAACTTTCTCAAATGAAGCTAAATATCTAGGCCTCGTTCTAGATAAGAAGCTCACATGGAAACCCAACATTCAGGAAAGAGTAAACAAGGCCACGGTGGCTCTCTTTTCTTGCAAAAAAGCAATAGGGAATAAGTGGGGTTTATCCCCACAAATTACCCACTGGCTATATACAGCGGTCATAAGACCGATACTAACTTATGGGATAACAGTATGGTGGACTGCTTTGGATAAAGTGTCCTACCGGGACCACCTAAGCAAAGTCCAAAGATCAGCGTGTCTATGTATCACTGGAGCACTGCGTACGACACCTGCAGCTGCCTTAGACATTCTTCTTAATCTTACACCCCTCGACATTTTTAGTAAACAAATGGCCGCGAGTACAGCAATCCGTCTCAGAGCCACGTCTCAATGGACCAATAACTCAATTGGCCACACTATTATTTTGAATTCATTTGGAACGATTCCAAGTCACTCTGACTACACCATACCCCAACTGGTTTTTGAAAACAACTTTCGAGTCTCCATTCCATCACGGTCTGACTGGGACGAAGGATCCATTTCAATTTAGTGTCATTATAATTATCTAATCAATTAATTAATTTCTTACTCCTAGCAAGTTACCAAACGTGCAGCAAGGATACTTATTCCTTCACTTATTTATAATTTAAATTTTTAAGTTTCAATTACTATTTTTCCCTCTCTGTTAAATCACTGTTCTTATATTTTCACGGGGTTGGTTTAGTGTTTTTAGACTAATTGTCCAATGTCCAATGACACAGTTAATATTACCAAAACATTGCTTAAAGTTCTTGTGTCTCGGAGTCGAGGTTTTAATGTTTGCCATATCAATGCTCAAAGTCTCTTCAAAAAGATTGATGAGTTTCGTGATTTGTTTGAGAGGTCAAAGGTTGATGCTGTCTGTGTGTCTGAAACGTGGTTCACAAATGTTAATGATAATTTGTTCTCGATGAATGGGTACAAACTTTTACGAGTTAATAGACAGAAACGTATTGGTGGAGGGGTAGCGATATATTTAAAAGAGTCCTATAAAACCACACTCCTGTACTCTTCCCCCCCAAACAGTGCTTTTGAGTGTCTTTTTGTGAAAGTCGTAAATAATAATGAAAATCTTATTCTCGGAGTAGTGTATAGACCTTATTCACACGTCGATTTATCACCATTGTATTTGTTTTTGGAAGAGAACTCTGTAAACTTTCCTAATATTATTATTTGTGGCGACTTCAATAGCAACCTCTTAGTAGATGACTCTTTAACCAGCTGCATGACGGCATTAAATCTTTGTGCAGTTAATACCACAAATCCAACCCACTTTTCTCGCACCTCTAGTACTTTGTTGGATATATTTTTTGTTTCTGACCCTAACAAAGTTATTTTATATGATCAGCTTTCTGCCCCTGGTTTTTCTCGACACGACTCAATATTTCTCTCCTTCGATTATGCTGTTGTTAGATTATGCAAAACGTATCAATACCGTGATTTCAAAAACATAAATTACAGTGCTCTTCAATCGGACTTAGAAAGTATTGACTGGCAAGGAATATATTTCTTGTTGACACCAGATGAACAGGTTGATTTTCTTCAGCAAAACTTAAAAAATATCTACAACCTTCATGTACCTTTGAAAACCAAAAATATTACTTTTAAAAACAATCCTTGGTTCAATAGTGAGATTAAACACGCAATTTGCCTACGGGATCTGGTCTATGAACGATGGAAACGCTTCAGAATAGCCGAAGACCGCCAACAGTACCGAAGGTTGCGAAATAGATGCGTGAGTCTAATAGGGGCTGCGAAAACGAGATGGAATGTGCAACATCTGGGTCTGTCACAAAATGGCCGTCAACTTTGGAAAAGTCTCAGAGAAATTGGTATTGGAAAACAGCAACATTCAAATGTGGATGTCGATTGCAATGATTTGAATTTGCAATTCATATCATCGGTCCCACAAACAAATTCGAACAATTTGTGTACAACCTTACAAGTCCGTCACCCTTTGCCTTCCAATCCTGATATTTTCTTTGACTTTACCAGTGTTACGCCTGAAGATGTTGTAGAAAGTGTTTTGTCTATAAAGTCAAAGGCGACTGGTTTTGATGAGTTACATCCTTCATTTATTTATGCCGTCCTTCCTGTAATTCTTCCGTTTGTTACGCACCTGATAAACACTATCCTTACGAAAAGTCTTTTTCCTACTCAATGGAAAGTCTCCAAAATAATTCCGGTTCCAAAAAACCAAAGCAAAAAGGAGTTCAGACCGATATCAATTCTTCCTTTTATTTCAAAAGTAGTTGAAAAACTAATGCATAATCAAATCACCACTTATCTTAGAAATAACAACTTGCTGTCACGAAACCAATATGGTTTCCGCACAAATCATAGCAGCGTTTCTGCTATCATTGACATCGTTGAGCAGACAAGAAAGGCATTGGATGAGGATCAAGTCACATTTCTGGTACTGCTTGATTATTCTAAGGCTTTTGATACAATCGACCATTCCATAATGTGTAATAAGCTTGTGCATCGGTTTTATTTCAGTACTCTGGCAGCAAAACTTGTTTCATCCTATTTGTCGGAAAGAAAACAGGCAGTTGCTACAGGTGGCCGCGTATCTGAACTTCTTCCTCTAGCCCGTGGAGTTCCTCAGGGATCGATTCTGGGTCCTCTTTTGTTTTCAGCATACATCAACGATTTACCATTGGTTATTAGGCATTGTGCAACACGTATGTTTGCCGATGACGTTCAGATTATAAAACATTGTCGCCTAGGCCTTATTGAAGATTGTGCTGATTGCATCAATCAGGAATTGAAAGGCATATTTGAATGGTCTAGCAAAAATGGCCTCCTTCTTAACCCAAACAAAACCAAATGCCTGGTGATTTCGAGGAAACCAATTGACGTTTCCTACTTTCCAGTGCTTGCAATAAATAATAATCCAGTACAATATATTGATAAGGCAAAGAACCTGGGAGTTTATTTTAACGGGACTCTTTCATGGAATGACCACATAAATGCAGTAGTAGGAAAATGTTATGGAGTGCTTCGCAATTTACGGGTTTCGCAAAAGTTTACTCCAATTAACACAAGAAAAATGCTCGTCAAATCGCTTGTTGTACCCATTCTTACTTATGGCTGTGAAGTTTTTTGCAATACCGATGCTGTTAGCACTAGAAAGCTTAATGTAGTTTTTAATAATGCTACTCGTTATGCTTATGGCCTTGGACGATATTGTCACATTTCATCTTTCTCTAAAAGTTTGTATGGAGTATCATTTGATAACCTTATTAAAATAAAAACCCTTATATGTCTCTTTAATATAATTCACTCACAAAAGCCACCCTACCTCTTTCAGCAGATTCGTTTCTTGTCTTCTCAAGGAAGCAGTCAAATATTGATCCCTCGATTTAGTTGTCTGACATCGGAACGCCAATTTTTTATTAATTCTTCCCGATTATGGAATATGCTTCCACGTGAAATTAGAAGAACAGAGTCAATAGTTTTATTTAAAAAATCCTTGTTCAACCACTTTGCGTCTATTCCTTAAATTTTCTGTTAGTATTTATGATACCTTGAAAGTTTAAACTTGCTGTGCGATTTAACTTTTTAATTCTCTTATTGTTGTTAGTATTTGGTAATTTGTTATTTTGTTTTTGTTTGTTCTCTTATTTCAATTATTTATTTTTTAATTATTTTTTATTAACATTGTTTAATTGTTGATTTTTTTTTTCTTTTTTTGTTTATTTCAATTTGGTTATCGATCATTGTAATGCTTTCAGATTTAGATTTATTTCGCAAAAAATTTTTTAAAGGTATAGTGTAACCGCACATTTTACAATTCAGAGATTTGATAAAACTTATCTTACATCTGAAACAATATCCTAAATTTATTGAAATTTCATTTATACGTAGATGGTTTATTTGAAGGAAAAGCTTATAAAAAACCTTCAATTTAAAATAGAGAAAAAAAAAGTGACTAGATTGCAATAAGTTAAATAATTAACCAAAAACATTTAAACGACAATAATAAATAAATGAATTAAAGTAAATATGCAAAAATCAAAAAAAAAAAAAAATGTCAATGAACAAATAAATAAATGAGTTAATAAATACACAATAATTAGATAAATAAATAAATAAATAAATAAATAAATAAATAAATAAATAAATAAATAAATAAATAAATAAATAAATAAATAAATAAGTAAATAAATTAATAAATAAGTAACTAAAAAATAAATAAACAAGTAAATAAATAAATAAATAAATTTTTTATTAACATTGTTTAATTGTTGATTTTTTTTTTCTTTTTTTGTTTATTTCAATTTGGTTATCGATCATTGTAATGCTTGATTATTAAAAAGATGTTTATCTTAAAATTGAGTAATAAAAATAAAATAAATAAATAAATAAATAAATAAATAAGGACATTTCTCGAGAGATGATTCGATTCATTTCTACACTGATGGTTCAAAAACCGAAGATGGGGTTGGGGGCGGAGTGTACTCAGAAGGACTAAATCTTAGTCTATCTTTCCGACTCCCTAATTATTGTAGCATGTTCCAAGCGGAACTTCTGGCGATAAAAGAGGTTCTATCCTGGCTCAAGGAAAACGTGATATCCACGTCGAATATCCGTATCTTTTCAGACAGCCAAGCAGCCCTTAAATCATTCGAGGCGGTTTCCACGAACTCAGCAACAGCCCGCAACTGTCGCACATCTCTCGCGGAGATGGCAGAACAGTTTAACATTCACCTTTTTTGGGTGCCGGGACATAGAGATATCCCAGGAAACTGCAAGGCCGATGAACTCGCTAGAAATGGAACTACTGAACCACTTTCAACCGACAGGAGGAATATTGGTATACCTATCGGTACATGTAAACTCATGCTAAAACACGATGCCATGAACGAAACAAATCTAAGGTGGTCAAATTTGACTACCTGTCAGGCGACAAAACAGATCTGGCCAAAACTAGATCCAAAACGCTCCAAATGTTTGTTATCTCTTGGTAGATCACACCTTAGCTCCTTAATCGGTGTCATAACTGGACACTGTCTTATAGGCAGACATGCTACTAGACTCGGTGTCTTCTCGAACGACTTCTGCAGAAGTTGCATGGATGAGGAAGAAGAAGAGACTATAACACATCTTCTTTGTTCATGCCCTGATGCTCTCTCACAAAGACGAAAATTGCATTTGGGAGATTTCTTCCTCAACGATATCAATGACCTAACACAGACAGACATACACTGTCTCCATCGCTTTGTTAAAAGTTCCAATTGGTTTTAAAATTAGTGAGGTAGTGCCTTACCTTCATATGTGGTATCACAACGGACCTAGTATCTGGTCTAAGTGTGTCAGTCGTTGACTGACAGCCACCTTAACCTAACCTAACCTAGACCAAAAGGCAAGCGTATATATTCTTATTTACCATTATTCACGGAAAATAATGTCTTTTGAATATCAGCTTAAAATAATATTTGTGTCTGGGATTGGATATTTGTCACTTATAGTGTGTTCGTTGAGTTTCTTAAAGTCGATGACTAACCTGCTCTTAGGTGTTCCATCTTCGTTGAACCCTTTTTTTGGTACTACCCATACTGGACTTGAATATGGATTTTTACTTGGCCTAATTTTATTATATTTTAGTAATTTACTTATTTCTTTATTTATAAATTCTGAAACACTTAATGGATATGGGGACTGTTTTGTCGATATTTATGTTTCTATATTAGTTTTTATTTCTGCCACCACATCTGTACCGAATGGCAATGTTATATTTATTTTTGAATGTATTTCATGGATAATGGAACGAATTTGTTTCTTCAAAACATCAACATTTGGATGTGATTGTACTTTTTCAATTACGTGGTTATTAAGGCGTGGTTCGAGACTGTAAATAGAACATGAGTCAGTCGTATTTGATGACTCTTAGGTAACTTTAATTTCATTTCCTGTTTGTGTTCTATCATTCTCCCATGGTAATGGTTCGCCATCCATGAACATCCTTTCTGCTGTATTATTGTATATCAATAAATTTCTTTCTAAATTTAAATTTATAAGTGCACTTCGCAAAAGATTGTAACCTATCAAGCAATCTGCTTGTATGTTCTCAATTTCGTAAAATCGAACCATTCTATCAAAAATATATATTTCATAATAATACTTAATAATTGTGAATCCATTCACGGTTTTTGCTATTTTTTAATTTCCAAAGTTTTCCTATCACTAAGTATTTTTGGATTTATTATTTATTCTTCTGTATATGTGGTGTAATCCCACGTTGCGTTTTAAAAAATGGTTCTCTTGGATGTTGTTTATCCTTACTTTGTTTGGTGGTTGGGAGCTTAATTGAACACTTTGTTCTCTTTCTCTTTTAAAATTATCATTCTGATTATTATTATGATGGTAATTTCTATTAAAATTCCTGTTTTGATTAAATTGATTGTTAGTTTTCCTAAATGGATTATTCTGATTATTATGTACTTGTCTAAACCTTTGCATTTCCTGTGGGGTTACTTTTCTATAAGCTGAAGATCCTAATTCTATTGGATCTGGTCTCTGTTGACTAGCCCTATTTGTTTGTTGATTTCTATGTAGGGGTTTTTGTTGGTATCTTAATGTATTACCGTTTGTTTCGTCTCTAATATTGTTTCTTTGATTGTATTGATTCAGAAATCTTCTTTTAGATTTGTTGCTTTCTAACTCTTGAGCCTGAGCTAATGCATTGGGCAAATCTTCAGGTTTCATACTAAATACTGTATCGGACATTGGCTGATGAAGACCATTTATAAATGCTATTAATGCTTTTTTTTCCTATATGATTCATTGAATTTCTCAGTGGTTTCACTGTATGCACCATACGTCAATATAACTTTATTTATTATCAATGTCAATTTTTCTGTAACTTCATTATAGAATTCTATTAGCGTTTTTTTTTGCCCTGTGTTATCATACTTAATTCATTATTTAAAACATGTATTGGTCTTTTATCCACGTAGGCGAAATGTAATCTACTTAAAATGGCTTCAAGGTTTAGTACCGTACGTACCATGACTGGTAAGAACTGAATTTGCATGACCAACTATTTTATTTCTCATTATGCTTAATACAGCAAAATATCGTTTACTACAAGGAGTGGGCAGACTCATACTATTTTGACAAGCTTCTCGCCAACTCACATATCCCTCATTGCTACCTTCAAAAGTTGGTAGACTTTTAATAACATCAAGACTTTCATTGTCTGGTATTTGTGGATCTATCGTTTGTTTTTTATAGTCTATTACATTATTTGGATTTGGATTTATTTGCTGGAAGAAGTAGGTTCGGTTATTTTTGAATACCTTGGCAAAAAAAATTTTTAGAGCCATACGGTTTTCAGTGTTGGATTAAAGATTATTGGAAGCATTGAATTCTGAGAACAAAAGTTATACTTAATTACGTAAAATTTTGAAAAAAATTACTTTTAAAATTATTTTTTCAAATTTTTTTTCAAAATTTTGAGTTTGAAAATTTATGTTTTTTAAACTATTCTTTAAAACAATTTAATTTATAAACAAAATAAAAGAAAAAGTTTTTGGCATTCCAAAAAGGTATAACACGGTGTTGTAAACGAAGCCGTTGATTTTAAATATTTTTTTTTACAAAATAAGTAAATTTTTCAGAAAATTGCTACTCCCGGCTAAACGGGGGGGAATAGACCCCCCTCCCATACGATTTTTTTCCTGTCTTAACTCAACCTACACGCTCTAGCTTTTTGGCACAACGCTCGTGAATCACCCTGTAGAGCGAACGGGAATCACTTTGCTGGTTTCTTCCTTTTAGTTCACAATTGTTCACACTTTCAGGATACTTTGTTTTTCTCCTATTAATAAATAAATTTGGCTGATAGCTTCAATTTCACTGTGAAAATTTTTTTAAGCCTTAATTGTATCTACAAATACTTATGCAGATTTGACTATTTTATTCACTTTGACTTTTTACGTTAATAATGAGCTATCCCGGTTGAGCCCCGAATTATATTTATTCGTCGCGATAAAAAGTTATTTCAAAAAAATATATTTTTAAATGTAAACTTTATTTTTCACTTAACAAATTAAATATTTTTTGACAATAGTTCTTACATAGTTTCTTACATACTACTCGGCAACTACTCGAAACTCCTTCGGCGTTGTGTCTATTTATATTCTTGTCCTGATGAGTTAGTTTTCTTGTCTTCAGGGTTTTTGGTTGTGTTGGTTCATTACTTTTTGTATCTTACTTTGTATTTATCATCTTGTTTGGTTGATCATAAAATATCTGTTTGTTATCTTTTTACCCGTGGTAATCTTTATTATAGGATGCTTGTTTATTTGGATGCTTGTAGATTAGTACATTAGCGATCCTATTTATTTTATGGTTTCCTCTTATTTCTGTTTGAGGTACAGTTGAGTGTTTATAACTTTATTTGGATGCTTGTTTATTTGGATGCTTGTAGATTGGCGATCATTGGCGATCCTATTTATTTTATTGTTTCCTCTTATTTCTGTTTGAGGTACAGTTGAGTGTTTATAACTTGCGCGAGTCCGACTCTCACTTACCCTTATTATTTATTTAAATTAAGTTGGTTTTAAGCCGAAAGGCAATAGAATAAATGGTATTACATATTTAAATTAAGTTGGTTTTAAGCCGAAAGGCAATAGAATAAATGGTTATGGGATAATTTAAAGCGCCCGCATAGGGCCAGTAAGTTATGTTAAGTTGATATTTCAGCTAGTTTTTTAGGTTTTTGGTCTGGCTGTTAATAAAGTTTAAGAAATCAATTGAATTAAAAATGAATTGAAAAAAAAAATGTTGTCGATCCATATCTATTATAAAGCACAGCTATTTCCTTCAAAATTAACTTATGGTGTACTAGCATTTACCTGCGGCTTCGTCAAATACAATGTCTGAAGGATCGCCAAAGTAATCTTAATTTAAAAAAATAAAGTCCACGACTGGGTCGCACGAACTTGATCTAATAAGACATTGGTTTTGGGGCTTGAGGTGTCGAAAAAAATTAATTTTTCGAAAGTCTTAAAATATACGCCATTTTATTCTTTGGATGAATTTCAATTTTTGGAAGTAAAATTATCAAATTATCGACAGGAGTGGTTTTTAGAAAAAAGTTATTGGTGACCATTTTTCAAAAAAAAAAAATTTAATGGTTAGCCCAATACATAAGTATTCTGCAATGGTCATATAAGTTCTAATCATTTTTGAAAAAAAGAGCTGTTTACAAAATATAAAATTTTTAGGGGAAACTTTTTTGAAAAAACAACAAAATATTTATTAAAAATATTGGTATGAAGTAGGTATTGACTGAGCTACCTAAACCTATATCGGATTTTCGACAGAATCGGTGAAGCCGTTTTCGAGAAAGCTGAAAGCACAACGGTTCTATGAAAGGTACCGTTCTTAGCAAAAGATATGTAGGTCATTCCTAAAAAGCTGAACTAATCCAAATCGATTAAGCCGTTTTCGAGAAAAATGAGCTTCGCAATATATATCCAAAAATATCCCTGATTGCAGGGAAAGCACTATTGTGTGCTGTGGCATTCATAAAAGAAGTCTGCATAGCCGTTTGGACCCTTGGAATGGAAGTTCCAGCAAGCTAATGCCCCTATCCACATCTCTAAGGTAGTAAAGTTGAGAAATTTAGGCGTTGCATCTTTCGAAGTTGGTTAAGAAGTGGTTTTTGTTTTATTCTTAGGCGTTTTAAATATTCAGCTAATCAAATGTCGCAAAAAAAATGCCAAATATCAGACGGTCCTATGAGTGTCCAATTTTTGAAACAGTACAAGAACTTAAATACAACATTTGACCAACATACCAAGACGTTATCAAATTCTACGAATGGATCCGATTTCATCTTAAGTTAGATAGGAACACCATCAAAGAGCCTTCCTTTTCCGACATAGTAGATATTGTTTCTAAGAGTGATTCAGTTGTTAAAAGTCTTAAAATATGGCCACACACATTATTATATACTACTCAAAACAAAATAAGGGCCACGAGAATATTTTTTCTTCTACAGTTTTTTTTTCGGATATCATCCCGATAATTTTTAGGGTTCCGTACCCAAAGGGTGAAAACGGAACCCTATTACTGAGACTTTGCTGTCCGTCTGTCCGTCTGTCCGTCTGTCCGTCCTTCACAAGGCTGTATCTCATGAACCGTAAAACTTAGACACTTGAAATTTGGACAGATGATGTATTATTGTGTTCCCTATAACAACAAATACTAAAAACTAAATAAAATAAAATATTTATTGGGGCTCCCATACAACAAACGTAATTTTTTGCTCGTTTTTGCTATGTTTGTCCGTCCATCACCAGGTTGTCTCTTTTCTTTTTTAGTAATTTCTTGAAGTCTGGAATTTACAAATATATCTGTCTCTGTTAGTTCTTCTTTTTGCTGATTTGCGACTTTTCCTTCACTCACACAAACAGCTTTACCTACATGTAAATTCCAGAAATTCTTTTAGAAGAAAAGAGGCAACCTATGTATGCTTTTAAAGCTAAGTTTTCTTCTATTCGTGTTCGAATTCGAATTCGAATAGAAAAAAAAATAGAAAAAAAAAAAAATGTCAAACCACAATCAACAAGTCTGTATTAGATTCTCTCATAAAATAATATAAAATCAGGATTAATTGTTTTCAAACGTAAGTTCTTCTTTATTTTATTGTCATTAGAGGTGATTTGAGTGATTTCTAGAAATAGTAAAAAAAAAAAACACTATGCTGAGAAAAAAAATTACTGAAATTTCGGAGTGAAATATTTGAGCAGGATTGGCAAAAGACATCTTGGTGGCAGTTTGTTTAGGAAAGATCGCGCCAAAAATGTTCTCGTTT
The DNA here is from genome assembly GCA_916050605.2 of Platycheirus albimanus. Taxonomy (NCBI): domain Eukaryota; kingdom Metazoa; phylum Arthropoda; class Insecta; order Diptera; family Syrphidae; genus Platycheirus; species Platycheirus albimanus. Next base: position 143,772,576 of record OU696696.1, read on the forward strand.
GTGTGAGTGAGAAAAGGCTTTATCTACATGTAAATTCCAGAAATTCGAATTCTAATTCGAATAGAAAACAAAATAGAAAAAAAAAACAAATGTCAAACCAAAATCAACAAGTCGGTATTAGATTCTCTCATAAAATAATATAAAATCAGTATTAAGGGTTTTTAAACGTAAGTACGACTTTCTTATTTATTTTATTGTAAAAAAAACCTATGCTGAGAAAAAAAAAATGAAATTTCTCAGTGAAATAACTATTTGAGCAGGATTGGCAAAAGACATCTTGGTGGCAGTTTGTTTAGGAAAGATCGCGCCAAAAATGTTCTCGTTTGTGTGAGTGAGAAACAGCTTTATCTACATGTAAATTCCAGAAAATCGAATTCTAATTCGAATAGAAAACAAAATAGAAAAAAAAAAACAAATGTCAAACCACAATCAACAAGTCGGTATTAGATTCTCTCATAAAATAATATAAAATCAGGATTAAGGGTTTTTAAACGTAAGTACGGCTTTCTTCTTTATTTTATTGTAAAAAAAAACACTATGCTGAGAAAAAAAAATGAAATTTCTCAGTGAAATATTTGAGCAGGATTGGCAAAAGACATCTTGGTGACAGTTTGCTTAGGAAAGATCGCGTACAAATGTCCTCGTTTGTGTGAGTGAGAAACAGCTTTATCTACATATAAAAAAAAAGAGAGCCAACCTATGTATGCTTTTAAAGCTCAGTTTTCTTCTATTCGTGTTCGAATTCGAATTCGAATAGAAAACAAAATAAGAAAAAAAAACGAATGTCAAATAAAGAACAAGAAGTCGGTATTAGATTTTCTTACCGACCAAATTTTAAAATCTTAAAAATAAATATAAATAATAATAACTTCTTATTAAAAAAAAATCTATATAATTGGCTTCTTGCTGCTTCTTCTTCTGCTGCTAATACTGAATCACTGAATTAATTATGAATTATTAAAACAACTGTTAATCCTAAAATATTAAATTAAACTTACAAAAGAAGTACTGGGAGGTCTCGATCCGATTTTAAAGAAGTTATTATTCATTTATACATACATACATATTTATTTTTGAGACGTTAAAAATTAATTGCCAATTTAATACTGACTTCTTGTTCTTTGTTTGACATTCGTTTTCTTTTCTATTTTGTTTTCCATTCGAATTCGAACACGAATAAAAGAAAACTGAGATTTAAAAGCATACATAGGTTGGCTTTTTTCTTCTTTGTGGATTTCTGGAATTCTTGAATTTACATGCATAGCTGTCTCTGTTTCTTCTTCTTTTTGCTGATTTGCCAGTTTTCTTTCACTCACACAAACAAAATCATTTTTGGCGCAATCTTTCTTAAACAAACTGTCATCAGTTCGTTGTCTTCTGCAAATCCTAATCGCCTGTTACAATGAGAAATTTAAGCAAGTGTTTATTGAATAAAATAAATATTTAAGGGGCTCCCATACAACAAACGTGATTTTTTTGCCGTTTTTATAGATAGTGGTACGGAACCCTTCGTGCGCGAGTCCGACTCGCACTTGCCCGTATTATTTTTATGAATGCCATTTTGCTCCCCAGTATTTCTTAACGTGTAAAGTAAAGTTTTAGGTATTATTTTTCTTCCGTGTACAGATTAAAATTGCTTGCTTCCCAAATTGTGAAAAGGTGCATTTTTGTTAATTTATTTTGGTTTATTTTGGACTAGACTAGACAATTCTCTTGACTGAAAATGCCACAAACCCGACGTCATATGGACACTGTTTCTACTGCCAGGGCCGTAACGATGCTTGAGTCTGGTCAGTCCCAACGTTCCGTGGCCTTACAATCGGAATATTCACGACGGGCTATCCAAAACCTTTGGAACCGTTATCAGGAGACTGGGAGTGTATCCCGTTGTCGTGGCTCGGGAATAATTCGATCTACCACCGCTCAGGAAGACCGGTATGTGCGACTTAGTACGCGACGTGATCGCACTGTGACCGCGCGAATAATATTTAAATATGAAAAAATCAACTTTTTAAAAAAATATTTATTAATCTTTATTTGACAAAACGTTTTAACACGACGACGTATAAACTACAACTCAACTTAATAATGTTTTGGGCGAAGCTACGAAAGTCTTTTTTTACTAAGTTCATTTGCCAGTCTAAGCAATTCTATAATTCTGAGAATATTAACGAGACTAATCGAAAGCAATTTTACAATTCTTGGAAAATTAACGCGACCAATCGACGGGCAAATGAACTTGGTTTCCCAATGTATTTATTTTAATTTTCCCAGACGGAAATTCGATCTCGTTTCCGTTGAGAGTTGCTGACTTTGACGTAACTTCTCCCTCCTTAGGTTGAAAACTCTCCTGAGTTGTATAAAATTTATTTCTGATAATTTTGAATTTTATGAAAACTAGTATAATGATTACAATAATTAATAAAAATATAAATATTACAATATATAGATTAATTACAATATTATTTTTATGATTCGACTTTAATTCTTTAATATTTTCTATGTTTTCAATTTGCTTAAGTACAATGTCATCAAAATCAAGTTTTTGTATGGACAAATTAGTGTTTACTTCATTAGGAATTACAAATCTTTGTTCGAATGTATCTTTATTGTTAGTAAATATTTCGTTTTCAATTCTTATTTTACAATTATTAAAATTCAATAAAAAGTTTCCGTTTAGTTTATAATTTCTTTCGTCACAAGTACTATTTACATTTATATTTTTAACATTTTTTAACATAAGTAGCCCACTTTCTTTTTCCATTATTTTAGTTCTTGAATTTTTCGTTTTTGTACAAATGCTTTGCAACAGACATAAATTTGATTTCTTTAAATTTTTAAAGTTAACGTTTTTTATAAACGTATAAACAGTATTATTTATTTTTACAATTTCTTCATCATTTATTATCAATTCCTCAGAGTGAAAATTTGTTACAGAAGTTACAAAATATTTTGTTGTATTTATAACATTATTAGGTATTTTAATAATGAAGTTTTTCATTTTCGTATACAACCGTTCCTATGTGTATATTTTGAAGTTTTTCGAAACATATATCGTACTTTACTATTTCCTCTTTACTTAAAATATTGTCTCCCATTACTCCTGTCCTACTTGAAGCTATATAATTTTGTATATTTTCAACATTATTTTTTAGAATACCGATTTTAATTAATGTTTCCAGATACATGAGTTTATTATTTAGTATAACAGTTTCCTTTTTTATATTATTAAATTGATACAATATATTGAATCTGTCTTTTTCAATTGATGCTTTTAGATTTAAAAGAGTTTTATTAAAGTTATCATTTATCAAAATTTGCTTGTTGCTTTGAGTTATAACATTGAGGTTGTTTGCTACAATGATTTTCAAATGATTTTCAATATTTTGCCTATCATCGTCGTCCATAGTTCCATATAACAATTTAAAACCCGTTCCTTTGATATTAATAAGCCCTCTTCTATGTCTCGTTCCTTTGATATTAATAAGCCCTCTTCTATGTCTGTGCGGTATAATTGTGTGTAATTTAAATTTTAGTGAATCTAACTCGCGAATTAAAACAACTTTGTTATCATTATCAACGTTAATATTTGAAATATTCTCCTCTAAATATGATATTATTTTTAGAATTTCTATAGGATTAATAATATGTAATATTATATTATAATCTCTTACTATGTTAACATTTCCCAGTTTTATTTCTGTAAATCCGTTACCTGCTTCTATTTGTTCTATGGTAAGGATAGCACTTGCATTACTCAATAGTAGGGTCAAAACGAATATTACCCATCTTACCTGAAAATTTATTTGGTCGTTTAATGTTAGAAGGGTGTATATTTTCTAATTTTAACTTTCTATATCTAGGTTCTTCCTTATGCCTAAGTGCTTTATAGTTTTTAACTAGTCCCTCTGTTCTTTCTTCGGTATATTCTTCCCTAGTCTTGTTAAGCTTTTCGATAACTTTTTCTTTCATATTTTGCATGTTTGCTCTGACTAAATCTTTATCTATTTTACCTTCTAGAACATCTATTGGTTTACATTTAATTACTGAATGTATTGATTTATTGTACCATTCTACACATTTGTATATTTTCTCTATTGTCGTGAGTTCTGATTTTTCTGTTGTTAAGTCTCTCATTTTTTCACTGATCGTATTATGAAGTCTTTCTATATCGGAGTTGCCGGTGTGGTTATTCGGTTTAGTGAAATGTACTTCGATATTTTCCTGTCTTAAAAAATCTTTCACATTAATGTTTTGGAATTCATTATCAAGAACTGTCTTGTTGGGTTTGCCTTTTATAGAGAAATATAGACGCAATTTTTCTTTAATGGTTATGCTGTTTCTATCTTCTAGATGGAATATTATGCTATGTTTTGAAAATTTGTCAATAAAAGTTAAGAAATTGTGTTTCGAGTTTGTGTAAACGTCTGCATGAACTACCTGGTTGTTATCAGCCGGTGTTTCAGTATGTTTGAATTTAGGTTTAATTGGATTCCTATCATATTTTGCTTGATTGCATGTATCGCAATTATTAATATATTTATGAACTAGCATTTTTAAGTTTTTGAAATAAATCAATTTCTTTAGTCCCTCATAGTTTTCATTAACTCCTGCATGCCCTGTCTGGTATTTATGATATTTTCCTATTTGCTTATAAGTTTCTTCGCTTTTTATGTTTTGTGCATTATATGTACATTTGTAAAATTTTATTTTGTTTATATCGAATAATTCAATAAGTTTTAATTGAACTAAATTATATTCATGTTCTGTTAAATCTGAGAAAATTCCTATTTTTCCTTTTCTTTTTATAAATCTTCTAAATTTATCTGCAAGTCTATTCTCTCGTATGTCCTCAGAGTTTATATAAATTATTCTTTTGTTATTTAATATTTCTATCTCTTGAGTTCCATTGTTTGTTAATATAATCTGTGTGTAAAATCTATTTACTATTGTTTCGAGTATCGGGAAGTGATCATTCTGTTCTTCTTCTTGAGAGTGGATTGTATTATTATCTACACTAATATTGTCAATTTCAAAATTTAAATTTGTGTGGGGTGTCATTTCTCCCTCCTTATGTGTGATCGTCTCGATCATATTTATTTCTCCTGTTTCATTATTAATTCGGCTCAAAAAATCCGCGGCTTTATTTTCTTTTCCCTTCAAATAATCTTTATTTATATTATATTCTCCTATTTTTAATAGCCATCTTTGGAGTCTTTGATTAATATCTTTTCCCTTATGCTTTGTATGCAACCATTTGAGTGGTTGATGGTCGGTTAACAAGTCAAAAGGTCTACCGTAAAGGTATGGTCTAAAATAATTTACTGACCAAACGATAGCCAACAATTCTTTTTCTGTAACTGAGTAGTTTTTTCGTGGTCGTTTAACGTACGACTTGCATAGCATATAGGATGACCATCTTCTGAGAGGATGGATCCTATAGCAAAATCACTCGCATCAGTTGTTAACTGAATTTTTGTATTAAAGTCGGGATATTTTAAAACTGGTGAATCTGTGAATATTATTTTAAGTTTCTCAAATGCACTTATATAATTTGAATCATTTAAGTTGATTCTAGTGTTCTTCTTGAGATACTTAGTCATTGGTTGCGCAATTTTAGCGTAATCCCTTATAAATTTTCTAAAATATACAGTCATACCCAAAAACGATTTTATTTGTTTTGTAGTAGTTGGTATCTGGAGTTTTTGAATGGCTTCAACTTTTGACATATTTGGTTAAACCCCTTCTGTCGTTAAGACATGTCCTAGGTATTCAGTTTCTTTAGCGAAAAATTTACACTTGTCTACTTGTATCTTTAAATTATGTTGTTTCAACTTGTCTAATACTTTTTGGACATTAATTATATGTTCTTTGAGAGAAGTACTAAAGATTAATATGTCATCTAAGTAGACGACGCAAACTTGATTTATAAGTTCTCTCAGTACTGAATTAATTAACGTTTGGAAGGTAGCTGGGGCATTTTTGAGTCCAAAAGGCATCCTTGTGAACTCATAATGCCCAAGAGGAGTCGAAAAAGCTGTTTTTTTTCTATCCTCTTCCCTTACAAGGACTTGGTGAAAGCCTTTTGCAAGGTCTAATGTTGTGAAATACTGCGATCTTCCCAGTTTGTCTAATATAGTATCTATATTAGGAATTGGGAACTTACTATCGATTGTGGCTTCGTTTAACTTTCGATAATCCACATCTAATTTCTTGGGTACGACCCATAACGGACTGTTGTATGGAGAGTTACTCTCCTTAATAATTCCTTGCTTTAACATCTCTTTGATTTGCTTATTTATTTCCTGTTCATGTATCTGTGCATACCTATAAGTTTTAGCATAAATTGGTCTATCTGTTGTGGTGATAATCTCATGTAGAATTTCATGAGTGCTACTTAACTTTTGACCTTCTATAACAAATAAGTCCCTATTTTTCTTAAGTAATTTTTCTAGTGCCTGTCTTTCTTCTTCCGATAAATGATTCCCGAAAAGACATTGTGGTATATCTTCATTATTTATGGATGCTTCTAAAATATGAACTTCCTCGTATATATATGGACATTTTCTTTTTCTAGATCTATTTTAGCTTGTAAAGGCTTAAGTAAATTCTGACCTATTATTCCATCGAACTGTTTATCTCGAAATTATGTTAGTTTCCAGCACATATTACTATTTTCATTAAATTCTTGAGGCAATTCAGTTATTATCTCTGTATCAATAAAAGTTTTTCCATTAAAAGTGTTAAAAGTTGTAGTTTCCGTTAAAGGAATTCGTTTATAATCATTTAATTTTGTTTTATCTAAAAGAGTCGTAGTGGACCCTGTATCAATTAAACATTTTATTTACTGTTTCCCTACTGTTATTTCTATTATCGGTAAGTCTGATTTGGAGGCTGCGACCGAAAATTTTCTTCCTCCCTTTTAACTGTTTGAACGTGATCACACTCAATTGGTGTTGGGATACCATTATTTTTAAACTGCCCTGAATAATAATTGTTTCTGTTCTGTCTATATTGACCTGAATTGTTATAATATCTTTGCTGTCCTAAATTGTTATTCTTGAATTGGCCTGAATTATTTTTATATTGACCTGAAAAATTATTTCTATATCTAACTTGATCGTTTCTTGTATTGTATTGTGGACGTTTAAAATTATTATGGTTATTAAAATTATTATTTGTGGGTTTTGATTGTATATTTTGTTTAGTATACCTAGTTTTTTGTAAAAGCCCTGTTTCTTCTAAAGTATAATAAGCGTCTCTAAGATTGTCTACCTGTCTACTAATTATTACACTTGCTAAGTTAGGGTCTAACCCATCAATAAATGTTTTAACTATCATATTTTCATTCGCAGTGGGGGAAAATTCACTGGGTCTTTCAGTATCAAACTCGTATTTAGTATTTAGTTTATCTAAAATATCTTTTAACTTAACAAAATATTCACTCACGTTATTATTCTTTAGGCTAAGTGCTTGGTGGTATAGGTTGTAGTATGTTTCTCTCACTCCAAAATTTCTTATTAGCTCAGCTTTTATTTGATCCCAAGTTGGTGCAGGTCCTAAAGTCCTTATAGCTTGTAAAGCAGGTCCTTGGATTTTGTTCACAATATTCCTCTGTATGAAGTATTGCTCCAACGATGTATTGATGAAACTCGGCAAAATTATTTCCACTTCTCTTATGAATGAGGATAGTGCATAATTTGATGAACCCCAAAGCTCTCGGATCTTGGATGCTTCTTTTATTAAAGGTAGTTCCACACTATCCCACAGTGTAATACGACATGTCAAAAATGTGTGATGAAACAGATGTATAATAGTGTGGAAACAGAATATGACAGCGCAGATCTCATACGATTTGACATGTGTTTAGATCTGAAATATTTTTTTAGGATTGAATGTAAAACCATCACACATTCCTTCACACTTTTTTTTTGACATGTCGTACTACACTGTGGGATAGTGTGGAACTACCTTAAATCGGATACAGTAATTTGTACTTGTTGAACCATTGGTGGTTGTAGTTGTTGTTGTGGTGGAGGTTGCATTTGTTGTTGTTGTATCGGCCCTAGTGGTTGTTGTTGAGGGTCGAGAAGATCTTGTTGTAGATCTTGATTAATGGTTTATACGGTTTGTTAACTAACACGACACGAATTGTCCTTCAGAAAAATTGACAAATAGTTTTTGATTTTAATCGCGTGAAACAAACAGTAGGTGTTAAATCACAAACTGTAGTGTTTAAGTCACTGTTCACTTTAACTATTTTTTTTTTTTTTTTATATTTTTTTTTTTTTGATTTTATAGTTTCAATTCCAATCTTCGGATTAGAATCCTACCGACTGCGCCAATAATATTTAAGTATGAAAAAATCAACTTTTTAAAAAAATATTTATTAATCTTTATTTGACAAAACGTTTTAACACGACGCACGACGTATAAACTACAACTCAACTTAATAATGTTTTGGGCGAAGCTACGAAAGTCTTTTTTTTACTTAGTTCATTTGCCAGTCTAAGCAATTCTATAATTCTGAGAATATTAACGAGACTAATCGAAAGCAATTTTATAATTCTTGGAAAATTAACGCGACCAATCGACGGGCAAATGAACTTGGTTTCCCAATGTATTTATTTTAATTTTCCCATACGGAAATTCGATCTCGTTTCCGTTGCAAGTTGCTGACTTTGACGTAACTCGCGCGCATTACAGAACCGTCAAAAAAAGTCAATAATTTAATGTTATTTTTAAGGTAAAACGCGTTAAAAATTGTTAAAAAACGAAAAAAGTTCAATAATAAAGTGTTGTTTGTTTAATTGCATTCAAATTTATGAAATTAAATGAGATATTGGTTGTTTTATTAATCTTAATTAACCAGAACATGGTTTTCCTAGCTAACCACAAAATAATTCGAATATTAGTGGTGGCCCTTATTTTGTTTTGGTGAGTATACTAACGAACAAAAGTTGTGAGTGAAGAATGTGATAAAAACAACTTGTTCAGAAAATGACAAAATGTTATAAATACTTTGAAATAGCTGTAACTGTAGACTAGTTGGAGATTTATCTGCGTATGTTTATATATTCTTAAAGAGAATTCAAAGCTCTTTCACTTTATGTAAGTGAATTTTTTTTTCCTGGCCAATAGGTTAAACCGTTAGACGATATAAAGGAATGTTTCACGAAAAATAAGATAAAAAATAATTTTTTCGAAAATCCAAAATGAACAAATGCAAACCCGAAGCGGTTTTAAGCGTAGGTTTTTAAATAATTTAATGAAATAGACGGCTTTTGATTTGAAATATATGTATTAGTTAAAATATAAAATTTAAAATAAAAAAATTAAAATTAAAATTAAAATTAAAATTAAAATTAAAATTAAAATTAAAATTAAAATTAAAATTAAAATTAAAATTAAAATTAAAATTAAAATTAAAATTAAAATTAAAATTAAAATTAAAATTAAAATTAAAATTAAAATTAAAATTAAAATTAAAATTAAAATTAAAATTAAAATTAAAATTAAAATTAAAATTAAAATTAAAATTAAAATTAAAATTAAAATTAAAATTAAAATTAAAATTAAAATTAAAATTAAAATTAAAATTAAAATTAAAATTAAAATTAAAATTAAAATTAAAATTAAAATTAAAATTAAAATTAAAATTAAAATTAAAATTAAAATTAAAATTAAAATTAAAATTAAAATTAAAATTAAAATTAAAATTAAAATTAAAATTAAAATTAAAATTAAAATTAAAATTAAAATTAAAATTAAAATTAAAATTAAAATTAAAATTAAAATTAAAATTAAAATTAAAATTAAAATTAAAATTAAAATTAAAATTAAAATTAAAATTAAAATTAAAATTAAAATTAAAATTAAAATTAAAATTAAAATTAAAATTAAAATTAAAATTAAAATTAAAATTAAAATTAAAATTAAAATTAAAATTAAAATTAAAATTAAAATTAAAATTAAAATTAAAATTAAAATTAAAATTAAAATTAAAATTAAAATTAAAATTAAAATTAAAATTAAAATTAAAATTAAAATTAAAATTAAAATTAAAATTAAAATTAAAATTAAAATTAAAATTAAAATTAAAATTAAAATTAAAATTAAAATTAAAATTAAAATTAAAATTAAAATTAAAATTAAAATTAAAATTAAAATTAAAATTAAAATTAAAATTAAAATTAAAATTAAAATTAAAATTAAAATTAAAATTAAAATTAAAATTAAAATTAAAATTAAAATTAAAATTAAAATTAAAATTAAAATTAAAATTAAAATTAAAATTAAAATTAAAATTAAAATTAAAATTAAAATTAAAATTAAAATTAAAATTAAAATTAAAATTAAAATTAAAATTAAAATTAAAATTAAAATTAAAATTAAAATTAAAATTAAAATTAAAATTAAAATTAAAATTAAAATTAAAATTAAAATTAAAATTAAAATTAAAATTAAAATTAAAATTAAAATTAAAATTAAAATTAAAATTAAAATTAAAATTAAAATTAAAATTAAAATTAAAATTAAAATTAAAATTAAAATTAAAATTAAAATTAAAATTAAAATTAAAATTAAAATTAAAATTAAAATTAAAATTAAAATTAAAATTAAAATTAAAATTAAAATTAAAATTAAAATTAAAATTAAAATTAAAATTAAAATTAAAATTAAAATTAAAATTAAAATTAAAATTAAAATTAAAATTAAAATTAAAATTAAAATTAAAATTAAAATTAAAATTAAAATTAAAATTAAAATTAAAATTAAAATTAAAATTAAAATTAAAATTAAAATTAAAATTAAAATTAAAATTAAAATTAAAATTAAAATTAAAATTAAAATTAAAATTAAAATTAAAATTAAAATTAAAATTAAAATTAAAATTAAAATTAAAATTAAAATTAAAATTAAAATTAAAATTAAAATTAAAATTAAAATTAAAATTAAAATTAAAATTAAAATTAAAATTAAAATTAAAATTAAAATTAAAATTAAAATTAAAATTAAAATTAAAATTAAAATTAAAATTAAAATTAAAATTAAAATTAAAATTAAAATTAAAATTAAAATTAAAATTAAAATTAAAATTAAAATTAAAATTAAAATTAAAATTAAAATTAAAATTAAAATTAAAATTAAAATTAAAATTAAAATTAAAATTAAAATTAAAATTAAAATTAAAATTAAAATTAAAATTAAAATTAAAATTAAAATTAAAATTAAAATTAAAATTAAAATTAAAATTAAAATTAAAATTAAAATTAAAATTAAAATTAAAATTAAAATTAAAATTAAAATTAAAATTAAAATTAAAATTAAAATTAAAATTAAAATTAAAATTAAAATTAAAATTAAAATTAAAATTAAAATTAAAATTAAAATTAAAATTAAAATTAAAATTAAAATTAAAATTAAAATTAAAATTAAAATTAAAATTAAAATTAAAATTAAAATTAAAATTAAAATTAAAATTAAAATTAAAATTAAAATTAAAATTAAAATTAAAATTAAAATTAAAATTAAAATTAAAATTAAAATTAAAATTAAAATTAAAATTAAAATTAAAATTAAAATTAAAATTAAAATTAAAATTAAAATTAAAATTAAAATTAAAATTAAAATTAAAATTAAAATTAAAATTAAAATTAAAATTAAAATTAAAATTAAAATTAAAATTAAAATTAAAATTAAAATTAAAATTAAAATTAAAATTAAAATTAAAATTAAAATTAAAATTAAAATTAAAATTAAAATTAAAATTAAAATTAAAATTAAAATTAAAATTAAAATTAAAATTAAAATTAAAATTAAAATTAAAATTAAAATTAAAATTAAAATTAAAATTAAAATTAAAATTAAAATTAAAATTAAAATTAAAATTAAAATTAAAATTAAAATTAAAATTAAAATTAAAATTAAAATTAAAATTAAAATTAAAATTAAAATTAAAATTAAAATTAAAATTAAAATTAAAATTAAAATTAAAATTAAAATTAAAATTAAAATTAAAATTAAAATTAAAATTAAAATTAAAATTAAAATTAAAATTAAAATTAAAATTAAAATTAAAATTAAAATTAAAATTAAAATTAAAATTAAAATTAAAATTAAAATTAAAATTAAAATTAAAATTAAAATTAAAATTAAAATTAAAATTAAAATTAAAATTAAAATTAAAATTAAAATTAAAATTAAAATTAAAATTAAAATTAAAATTAAAATTAAAATTAAAATTAAAATTAAAATTAAAATTAAAATTAAAATTAAAATTAAAATTAAAATTAAAATTAAAATTAAAATTAAAATTAAAATTAAAATTAAAATTAAAATTAAAATTAAAATTAAAATTAAAATTAAAATTAAAATTAAAATTAAAATTAAAATTAAAATTAAAATTAAAATTAAAATTAAAATTAAAATTAAAATTAAAATTAAAATTAAAATTAAAATTAAAATTAAAATTAAAATTAAAATTAAAATTAAAATTAAAATTAAAATTAAAATTAAAATTAAAATTAAAATTAAAATTAAAATTAAAATTAAAATTAAAATTAAAATTAAAATTAAAATTAAAATTAAAATTAAAATTAAAATTAAAATTAAAATTAAAATTAAAATTAAAATTAAAATTAAAGTTAAATTATGGGCTCAACCTACTAATTCATTAGATTTTTAAAGTGTAATAGACAAAAGCTTACAGCATCTCTCTGTTTCTTACTACAGCCAATTCTCAACACTTCTAAGTACATTGACAAAAGCCAAGATTATGATTATCTCAAGCCTTGGCTTGGGACGGGTTTGCTGACAAGTTTCGGTAGGAAATGGCATTCACGGAGAAAGGTAACAACAAATTCGAGTTTGAACCTTAAGTCATTTAATTTTTAATTTTGTTTAGATCTTGACTCCGGCTTTTCATTTTAAAATTTTGGATGACTTTATTGATGTATTCAATGAGCAAAGCTCGATTCTATCTTGGAAATTGGAACGTGAAGTGGGGAGTTGTGCTTTCAACATTTTCCCATACGTGACGCTGTGTACATTGGATATTGTGTGTGGTAAGTTTAAAACAAAGGAAGAAAAGCAATTATTAAATGGATCAATATAACACAGAAACTGCAATGGGACGCTGCATAAATGCTCAAAGCAATTGTGAATCGGATTATGTCAAAGCTGTTTATGGGTGAGTACATCAAGATTCTAAACGAAATAAAATCTGAAAAGGATTACGCCTACTTCTCACCGATTTCGCCACCTGGCTTTTCTTCTTCTTTTTTGATTCCAGAAGTTGCTGTTTATTTTTTGTCCCCATGGATCATAAAACAGCAACTATATCGTTTTATCTTTCTGTACATAGCACAATACACAATACGAAGCCAAATTCCTGGATTGCTACTTGCGGATTCCATTGAAAGCATTGCTTTGCTATGTTGTCAGGTTTTCAAAGTACAGTACGTTCTCGATTAACGCAACTCTCGATTCACGCAACTCCTCGATTTTCGCAAAAGCTGAATTAATATCATTGTTGACGCAGTAATCGCAACTCTTTAAAAAATTTGACTCAATAAGTGCAACCTTTGTTTTAATATGCATATGCAAGCCCGAGGTTGAGCACTTCGCTCCTATTGAACAAATATTGAGTCTTCAAAAACTGCAAGAAATGGCGATTTTAAAAAATCTAAAAATCCAAAAAAAATCAAAACAAAAATGTCCAATTTTGTCCAAAGAAAATAATTATTGCTATAAAGAGAACTAAAGATAGTCCCCCTATCATGGTATCCGTTCGGAGAATCCTCCGATCGGAGAAAAGTTCAGATCGGAGCATTCATTGTGTTCATGGTATCCGAATCGTAAGAGAAATAAAAATGCGTACCGACGCGCATACATGTCATAAGACAAACAAAAAATAATATCTTAATGAATTAACTTATTTAATAAGTGCTGTTTTTTCGATTTTCGCTTTGCATCTAGAATTTAGCTTACAAAAAATTTACTCGGTAATTGCAACAACCTCGGTCATTGCAACCACACTTGTTTTAATTAGTTGCGATAATCGAGAATGCACTGTATATGGCAAGCGTTTTCATGTTTCAGCAGCAAAGGTATCACGTTATATTCAAAGAGTTTAACTTTGTAAAAGCAATATTGTTGTTGAGTATTTAACACTTATTTATTCTATTGCTAACGTTCGTTTCTATTCCACCATCGAAAGCCAGATAGCTTCCCAGATAGCTACCCAGATAGATCAACTAAGTGACCTCCGCTAATGTCTTCTTTTTCACAATAACCTAATTTTGTTCGGCTGCATAACTTTTTGTTATGGGTACAATTGACGTCAAACAGGATGGAATAGTGGAGTTGATATAGTGCTTTGTTGCTAACCTAGAGTTGAGGGTTTATGCCCCAGCCTGGACAGCAATTTGTACGGCTTCCTATCCTTTCTCTCCTAAAAGATAACTGTATTTTGCTGGCGTGCCTAAGATAGGAAAGTTTTTATTATTGGAAAATTGACAAAAAATTAAATAAAAGAAAACTATTTTCCAATACACTAAAAGCTCACTTGGCAAAACTGAAAAATTATTTTATTGAAATATCAATCAGTCAGAATTTTATATGTGTACATATACACAGCTGGTCACAAAATAGGTGCAATTATTTTTTTTATATAAACTTAATTTTTTAATATGTTTTGTTCATTTAAATATTATTTTAACATTAGTTTTCATTGGACTATCAATACTTAATGAAATAATAATATTTAAGGCTTTTAAATTAAGTAATTATAAATTTTATACAATAAAACCGACGGTGTAGACATTTGCGCTTGGACAAAAAAATAGGTGTGTCTTCCTAAATTATGAATAATGATAGTTTGAATGCAAAATTTGTTGTATTTTATAATCATTTTCGTTTACCATTCTCTTATAACCCGAGTATACGACATTGTTATCCAAAACTTTTAAAAGTCAGCGTGGTATTAACTCTACAAACTTTTGGCATCTTTCTTGGGGTATAGAATACTATTCACTCTGAACAGCATCCCAAAATCGGTTCCAGTTTGGAAAATATTGACATCCTAGTTTCCGCATAAGCTCATTAATCAAGTTCTCGATCGGGTTGAGATCTGGGATTGACTTGGCCATGGAACAATTGAAACTTCTTTCTCTCGATACCACTCTTTCACAAGATTTGCCATATGTTTCTGATCGTTATATCCTGCTGAAAAATCCATCGGACAGTCATGTTTTCTTCGGCAAATGGAAGCATGATATCTTCCAAAATATCCCTATAACCTTATTTGGTCAAGATGTAACTAATACGGAATATAGGAATTAGGGCCCACACCATACTAGAAAAAACGGAACCAGACCATATTATTTCCTCCTCCGTGTTTAATCGTCTTTTGGGTATAGCGAGTGTGATACAAAAAAAGTAGCCGATGTTCATAATGTATAAACGCATATTTCTTAACAGAATATTACTCTTTATTTTCTATTAAATTGCTCTTTGAAATCAGCTCTTTAAGCTTTAAATTACAGTTACTTAAATATTATATAAATAACGTTTTTGATTAAGACTAAGGCAGTCATTCATTATTTTGTTTCTAAACATAACGCTTATCCTCTTATGTTATACAATTCTTTTCTTCATTAAATTATCCATTGAATTATATTTCGGTGTTGTCTTTTATTTATCCGGAACATTTTTTAACATTTGGTGCCGAAACCCGGGAACTAAGAGACGGGAAATATTTCTGAACGACAATGGAGGTGCTAACGCGCGGTACTTTTAGGACCTCGTTGACGAAAATTGTAAAAGCGGCGTCAGAATATTTGGACACGCAGTGTCAGTTAAATGAAGAAAACGCGAGTCGGTTTGAAGAATTCGAAGAAGAACTCGTAACTTTCATTGAACGGTTGACAGCGGTCCATGTGAAGCTTCAGGACGCGGATAAGCAAGTGGTGGCCAAGAATTTAATCAAGGCCGAAGATCAAGAGAGAGAGTTCGAGAGGATGGCTGATTATGAGGACACAGCAATAACGAATTTAGCCAAGCTAAATAATCGCCTACGAAAACTACGTGTTAAACAAAACCCCTTCAACAATCCGTCCGACAATACAAACCTTAATAATTCCAATGCGCTAGTTGCACCATCTCACAAAAGCAATATTCGTTTGCCAAGGCTACAATTAAAAAAATTCGACGGCAATATGCGTGATTGGATGCCCTTTTGGGACCAGTTTAATAGCGCCGTACATCAAAATAATCAATTATCTGCTGCAGAAAAATTCAATTATCTTGAGGATGTGCTGAGCGGGGCTGCAAAGAAAACTGTTGCTGGTTTTACTGCTACATCGTCATGTTATGATGCCGCAGTTGCGTTGTTGTTGGAACAGTATGGTGATACGGAAAAGTTGATTGACAGTCACATGCAAAAATTAATTTCTCTCAGTCCAGTTACGGTTAAATCAGATGTTGTGGGTTTGCGGAATTTATACAACAACAGTTCTACTTCGATACGTTCTCTTACTTCATTGCAAGTCTCTTCACAAAGATATGACGTCATGTTAAAATCAATTCTCTTGCGTTGCCTACCACCAGAGATGCGAGTTGATTACCACAGGAGGAAAAACGGAGAAAACGAATCACGAAAAGACGATGAAGCAGAGGCAGCAGAGACAAGCCAACACAGTGATGATTCCTCTGAAACTCAAACTTCATTTCATGGTATGCATGATCGTGGTGTTAACAGCATATTGCGCTTTCTGAAGAAGGAAATAGAAGCATTAGAGAGAAGCAGAGTCACCACACCATCAATACGTACACAAACAAAGATATCCCCAACTACTGCAGCGAGTCTGATTGGAACGAAATCCGAAGAGAACGAAAGGTGTTTATTCTGTGACTCTAATGCTCACGCAACAAAAAATTGTGAATCAGTGTCAGTGCAGCAAAAAAGAGATCGTATTAGAAAAGACAACCGTTGCTTTCGCTGTGCCAAAAAGGGTCACATGTCAAAAAAATGTCGCAGTACTAGGTTTCTTAAATGCATAAAGTGTGGTGGAAAACATTTATCGTCGTTGTGCGAGAAAAAGAAAGAAACTGAAGAACCGAAAGACGAAAGCAGTTATGCTACGAGTATGTGTGTGCAAAATTCCGTTGACTTTGTTTTCTTAAAGACGGCCCGTTGCATCGTAGTCGGGAATAAAAAACAACACAAAATTTTGCGTGCTGTAATTGATGGTGGAAGTCAACTTAGTTTTTTGAAAGAAAGCGTGGCTAAAAAATTAAATCTTTTAAGGCATTATAAAACAGTGCAGTTGTCAGTGATTCCCTTCGGAACTAAACAAAAAGCGCCGATTAAATCATTTAAGAAAATTAAATTGCGAGTTCGAAGTCAATACGCGGAAAAAATAATTGAAATTGAGGTAGTCGTTGTACCCGAGATTTGTGCCAATGTGCTTAGCGCTCCAGACCCACTCTGTAAAATTGTTGGTGGTCTAAAATTGGCTGATTGTGTCGTCGCGAATCTAGACGTGGAGGAAGGGATAAGCCTTTTAATCGGTGCTGATCATTATTGGTCTATCGTAACGGGAAAGCAAGAGCGTTTATCGAATAGCTTGCGAGCGGTAGACACGGTTTTCGGTTGGACACTCCAGGGCACTCATCCGAGTACAATGAGCGCTGAAAAAAGTAATTTTGTTCAGCCATTAGTAATTTGCACTGCCTGCAACACCAGTGAGCAGGATTTTGCAGCTCTTTGGGCATTAGAATCCATTGGGATTTTAGGAGAAGAACGTGAGAGACAGCGCTTAACCGAAGAGATGACAAGCAAATATATTAAACGAGTTGGCTGTCGTTATAAGGCTAGCTTACCATGGAAGGAGCCGAGTGTTGTTTTCAACAGCAATAAAAGTGTTGCGGTAAGTCGTCTACATAGTTTGTTTCATCGTCTCTCTAGGGATCCTAGGAAGCTGCAAGAATACCATGAGAGTATTCAAAAAATGGTAGCCGACGGAATAGCTCAACGCGTTTCATCAATTTCATCGACTACACGAACAATTTATTTGCCGCATCGCCCCGTGTACAAAGAGGACAGCACAACGACGAAGATGCGAATTGTGTTTGATGCTTCTAGTCAGACAGACGGTTGTCCCTCTTTGAACGATCAGCTTTTGACTGGTGCAAATTTGTTGCCTGACGTTTTGAAGACGCTTCTGAACTTTCGGCTTGGCAAGGTTGGTCTTGTCGCTGATATAGAGAAAGCGTTTTTACAAATCCTTTTGAACGAAGCTGACCGAGATGCCCACAGATTCATTTGGTATACATCACCGAGTGCATCATCGCCATATCAAGAATACCGAATGACCAGGGTCACATTTGGCGTTTGTAGCAGTCCGTTTCTCCTATCAGCTACCATCCGTAATCATTTGAGTCAGGAAAAGAAAAGGTATCCGAGGACTTGCCAAATGCTGGAGAACAGTTTTTATATGGACGACCTTGTCATGAGTGTGAATTCTGATGCGAAAGGCGAACGAGTTTGGCGAGAGGCTACCGACATCATGAGCAGAGCTTCTATGAAACTCAGAAAATGGCATTCAAGTAGTGCGATTATTCGGAATGCCATCACAGCCGAAGACTTGCCAACGCAACAGAAAGTTCTAGGCCTTATTTGGATGGTCTATAGTGACGAATTGTGCGTGCCCTAGCAATCAGTTCAAAGTTTTCTCGAGCTTCATTCATCTCGAGGATCTAAGCGTAATATTTTGTCAACATTAGCTCGCATTTATGATCCTTTGGGTATAATTAGTCCAACAGTAATAAAAATAAAAATATTATTCCAGGTGACCTGGAAGAAAAAGCTAGAGTGGGACGAGAGTTTGTCAGACGATTTATTGTTGCAATGGGAGGACTGTAGCAGAAATATATTGCAACTCAAAGACATGGCCATACCAAGATCAGTTTTCCTGGCAACATCGATGCGGAAAGTGGTTCAGTGTCATATTTTTGCCGATGCCAGCTTGAAGGCCTATGGTGCGGTTGCATATATAAGAGAAGTCGATGCAAAAGGCCAAGTATCGGTTTCATTCTTATGTTCAAAGAGTCGCGTAGCACCTATGAAAATGGATGGCAGCGATGAGCTCACCCTTCCAAAGTTGGAGCTTACTGCAGCATTAATTGCAGCCAGATTGTGTGAGTACCTGAAAGTTTCACTCAAAATTCCAATCAAAGAGTACTTGTTATGGACCGATTCGAAAATCACCTTAAATTGGATATACGGGCAGCTGCAGAAATGGAAGCCATATGTCCAGACCCGAGTGGAAGAAATTCGCCGTCATACTTCTGTTGCTGATTGGAGTCACTGCGCAGGCAAAGACAACCCGGCTGATTTGATCACAAGAGGGATCTCTGGAGAGAAACTGCAGTCGTTGCCTATTTGGACCAGTGGACCGAGTTGGCTGAATGTTCCTGCTCTCGATTGTCGAAAAGATAATGCAGATTTTCACAGTCAATTGAGCCTATTGACGCAAGCTGAAGAAGATATTCATGACCGGAAGCAGAAAGACCCGATGGAGGCCATCGTGAATTTCGAAAATTTTAGCACATGGCTAAGGCTGTTGAGGGTGACTTGTTTTGTTTTGCGTTTTGTTCACCGTAAACAAAATTTTGAGAAGTTCTTGACTGAGGAGGAGCTGTACGATGCCGAGCTTTACTGGCTAAGGTATGTACACAGAACAAGTTATACTAATGAATATTTTTCTTTGAAGAAAGCTGGCACTTTGGAGTCGTCGTCCAAAATTTTTAAGCTTGGTCCGTTCCTAGACGACAAAAAACTTCTCAGAGTAGGAGGCAGGCTCCAGATGCTTGAAGAAAGCATCGATCTCAAGCACCCTATTATTCTGCCGTCTGACCATCATATAAAAAGGCTTATTGTTGATGACTATCACCGGAAAATGTTACATGGAGGAGCCGACACCGTCCTAGCAAAGATGAGAGAACGTTTTTGGGTCATCAAGGGGCGCCAAGTTGTAAAGAAGCGGATCAAAAGCTGCCTCGTTTGTACAAAGTTGTTTGGGCAGCCCGTTTCCCAGCCATTCGCGCCACTACCGCGACATCGAATCACGTTCGACAGGCCTTTCGATAATGTTGGTATCGATTTTGCTGGGCCTCTTTTTTACGAAGCTGGCGATGGTTCTACTATGCGCAAAGCATATTTGCTGCTCTTCACCTGCGCAGCCGTCAGAGCTGTTCATATCGAGCTAACCACGAGCATGTCCACTGATAGTTGTCTCATGGCTATGAGACGATTTATCGCTAGACGGGGCGCCCCATCTGCTATACACTCCGACAACGCCAAATCCTTTCGGCGAGCCTCATTTGAACTGAGAGGCGTCAATGATGTTCTACGAGGAGAAGGTCTACCCAACTTTCTAGCAAATCAGCGGATAAAGTGGAATTTTATCGTTGAGCGGGCTCCCTGGTGGGGAGGCTTTTGGGAGCGGATGATAAGAACAATCAAAAATGTTCTCAAAACGGTCATTGGTAAGGCCAAATTAAATTTTGATCAATTGAGAACTTTACTTACAGAGGCTGAGGCTTTGGTGAATGAAAGGCCCCTTACTTACCTTTCCGAGGATCTTTTGGGACCAACGCCTCTTACACCGGCGAAATTTCTGCAAATGCGCTCTACAAAAACGAGCCAAAATCAATCTAGAGAGCTTGATGCTTCGAGCTTGAGGGAACTTTGGCAACATCGAATGAAGTACTTCGCTAAGATGACTGTAAGATGGCGAATCGAATACATGCAGCAGCTCAGGTCTTTTCACTCATCTAATCCGAAGACATCAAAGCAGTTAAGAGCTGGAGATGTGGTTCTTTTGTATGACAGCACTAAGCTGCGCGTACACTGGGAGATGGTGATAGTTAATCAGACATTCGAAGGACGAGATGGAAAGGTTAGGGCTTGCGAGGTGAGATTTGCAGACAGACGTTTAATGCGAAGACCAGTCCAGCTCCTGTATCCACTGGAGCTAGCGAATTCTGCCGGGGCCGCAGGATGTTAAAAAAAAAGTAGCCGATGTTCATAATGTATAAACGCATATTTCTTAACAGAATATTACTCTTTATTTTCTATTAAATTGCTCTTTGAAATCAGCTCTTTAAGCTTTAAATTACAGTTACTTAAATATTATATAAATAACGTTTTTGATTAAGACTAAGGCAGTCATTCATTATTTTGTTTCTAAACATAACGCTTATCCTCTTATGTTATACAATTCTTTTCTTCATTAAATTATCCATTGAATTATATTTCGGTGTTGTCTTTTATTTATCCGGAACATTTTTTAACACTTTTTGGTCGCCTGAAATACGCCCAGAATCTGATGAGAACAAATAAATTTTTGTTTCGTCACTCCAGAGGATATTGCGCCATTTTTTGGTCCTTCAGGTCCGCTCCAACTTCTATGGCTAAGATATAAAATTTAATCACACCTATTTTTTTGACCAGCTGTGTACATACATATATTGGTTTACTGATATTTCAAATAAATAATTTTTTGGTTTGCGAAGTGAGCTTTTAGTGTATTTTAAGAGCCGACCAAACATTATTTTTCGTCCAAAGGTTGCAAGTCGTTTTTAATAGTTATTCTGCTATTCGGGACGGAGACAAATACAACAGATTAATACAAATTTATTTATTTTAAAATGTTTCTTTATTCGTTTTTCTTTTTTACACTTATTTTTTTGAAACTTATTTTTTTGACAACTCAGACTGCTGTGAGTCTGAGTTGTCAAAAAAATAAGTGTTTTTTTCTGCTTTATAGATTTCAGAGCATAGAATTCGTGTTTCGTTTCTTCTTCAGAGTGTGTTCAGAGTGCAGATGGGACAGACTGAGCTAAAAGCTGAACAACAATATAAACGTCAAAAGTGGACGATTTGCAACTAATTCAATTCATAAAAAAATTCTAAGCGGCCGGCGGCTGAAAATAAAAATATAATGCAAGACTGCGTCGCACGAACTTCCTCTTACTCTTTATTAAATTTTTTTTTTTGGAAAACCTTTAACTTTTATTAAGGAGTTTAAGAGTTTGTTTTTCAAAAACTAAGTACGCAATTCAGTTGCTTAATATCAATCTTGAAAAAAAATTGGAAATCATTCAACCATTTTTTGTTAAAAACGGTTATTTTTGAAAAACTTTTCGAAAAAAAAATTTTGAAATTTGTTCGAGTATGTAAATTTATGGTGATTCGTAGTTTGCATCTGAAAAAATAATATTTAAAAAATTCAATGTACCCGTTTCCAACATTATTTCGAACACAAAAAATTTTTTTTTTTAATTGTTAAATATCAAAAAACATTTGAGAATTTTGAAGAGCCCTATCAATAGGCTAATAAATGACTACATGTGCTCAAAACTTACTGAAATCGAATTTATAGTTTACGAGAAAAATGGATTTGAAAATTTCGGTTCTATGAGAGGTACCGTTATAACACAAATTCTGAAAAAAATTTTCCAGCCAAAAGATAAACTGCTCTAATAGCATTCTGAAAGTTTGATCAAAATCGTTAGAGTGGTTTTCGATAAAATCAAACTTTTTGTTTAGGATTGTAAAGCAGGTACAGTTGTTTTTTGACCTAGAGCAAAAAGAAAAAAGACCCCCCTAGAGAATTCCAAATAAATAGTAAATACCAAATTTGAAGCAAACCGGCATATCCGTTCAGGTTCTAGAGGGGCAAACAGACAGACAGACGGACGGACGCAATCTCCAGAAACACTTTTTTCGACTTCTCTATCATCGTACTGTTATGTTTGATTGTCAGAATTATTTTTTTTGCGCGAATCCATAACTTGCCTTATACATAGTAGGTACCCATACCTATTAACCGCAAGAAAAAAATTAAAATGGTCTACGAAGGTATTTTTAATGTTAAAAAAGAAACTTATAGATTTTTTTCAGCTTAGTGCTAACATAATAATTCAGAGCGCTCTAAACAAAATTGGTTCAGAGCAGAGTATATCTACTAATGAGTAGGAACACTCTCCACGTGTTTATTATTTGATTACAATTTATTCAAGAAATAGACGACAATAAGAAGTGTAATAGTGAAAGAGAGATAGATTCAACATCGACACGCTTTTAAAAACACGTACAAAAAAATGTATACACAAAATCGTCGCCTTAGTTACTTTTCACTAGTGTGACCAGCTTCTAGAAAATTTTACACAAAAATTGGTGCAAATAGAAGTACATATGTTTATATGAAAGCAAAACCTGGTCACACTAATCAATATTGTTGCTAAGAGAAATACTACTACACTTAAAATAACAAGGACCCGCTTTAAGAAAAACATTATTGGAAAATCACATTTATGTATGTTATACAAGATAAGTGTGTGTGGGTGTGTGTACCTACAAAACGTGATGTGTACTCTCTTTTTCATAAGCTATTTTACGAAAGGCTAGGAATCAATACTTCTTGCCTGTTTTCACTTATAATAGTTTTTTTTTAGGTTTTTTCTTGTATTTGTTGAGTTCTAAGTGTGAGAAGAGTGTCCCTACTCATTAGTAGATATACTCTGGTTCAGAGGACGTTCAGAGCAAGCTTAATATTATACTCGAACTTTGTTGAGAGCTCTTTTTTTTTAATGAAAAAAGAGGAACTGAAATATACTGAAACTGATCATATATATGTAATTTTGTATTCCTATTATGTTGTCTGGCTTCTTGAAGTCCTGCAAGTTAAGAGTAAAGACCACCAGTATCGTAGCATCAGGTGATTTGAGCACTTTTAAGTCAATTGACACTGTTATTGATGAAAATTAAATCGTCAATTTTCCGACTAAATTTTTAAATTCTCTGGATATGACAGGAATGCCACACAAGCTCTGTCTGAAAATTGGTCCACCGGTCAATCTTTTGCGTAACTTAAATCCACCAAAATTATGGAACGGTATACGATTATTCATCAAAAGAATAATCAGAAACCTTCTTGAAGCAACGATATTGACTGGAAAACTTAAAGGAGAAGTCTTCCTACTACCTCAAATAACTATGATTCCATCAGAATCAACAATACCTTTCAAAAACCTACCATTTCCGATACGTTTGGCTTTCGCGATGACGATAAATAAGTCGCAAGGGCAGACAATTGCAGTTTGTGGCTTTAACTTGGAGAATCTGTGTTTCTCCCATGGGCAGCTATATGTCAATGACCATCAAATTTATTTGTTTTGATAAAGGACAGATTAATAAGAAATAGTGTTCGTCATTTAGTTCTTAATTAATGGAACGCACTGATTGCTACTTATTAAATTTAATGTGCCTTATTTATTAAATTATAATAAAATTAATAATAAATTATACATTTTCTGTTCATTAAAACTTATTTTGAAATTGTTATCATTCTTTACCAATGAAGTAGTTTTTTTGTTTTTAGTGGACTTTATTGAATTGAAATTCAAAACAAAAGTTTAGTGACCTTTAGTCCAAATGCGTTTCGCCCAGGTACAACAGTTGGGCTCATCAGTTAGATGCTGTTGTACCCTTCTAAGACGCAAGATTTTGGTCGATGGTTACCGACATTTGATAAAACTACAGCATGAATACACTGTGAATTCTATTTTTAGGGGAATTCGTTTGAATTCATGCACCTTAAACTATACATATATAAATATATATATACACCCGTGGTCTAGCCGAAGTTAACGAAGAAGTTTTTTGTTTTTAGTGGACTTTATTGAATTGAAATTCAAAATAAAAGTTTAGTGACAACAGTTGGGCTCATCAGTTAGATGCTGTTGTACCCTTCTAAGACGCAAAATTTTGGTCGATGGTTACCGACATTTGATAAAATTACAGCATGAATACACTGTGAATTCTATTTTTAGGGGAATTCGTTTGAATTCATGCACCTAAAACTATACATATATAAATATATATATACACCCGTGGTCTAGCCGAAGTTAACGAAGTAGTTTCTTTGTTTTTAGTGGTTTTTATTGAATTGAAATTCAAAATAAAAGTTTAGTGACCTTTAGTCCAAATGCGTTTCGCCCAGGTACAACAGTTGGGCTCATCAGTTAGATGCTGTTGTACCCTTCTAAGACGCAAAATTTTGGTCGATGGTTACCGACATTTGATAAAATTACAGCATGAATAAACTGTGAATTCTATTTTTAGGGGAATTCGTTTGAATTCATGCACCTAAAACTATACATATATAAATATATATATACAACCGTGGTCTAGACGAAGTTAACGAAGTAGTTTTTTTTGTTTTTAGTGGACTTTATTGAATTGAAATTCAAAATAAAAGTTCAGTGACCTTTAGTCCAAATGTGTTTCGCCCAGGTACAACAGTTGGGCTCATCAGTTATATGCTGTTGTACCCTTCTAAGACGCAAAATTTTGGTCGATGGTTACCGACATTTGATAGAATTCACAGTGTATTCATGCTGTAGTGTAGTCAATGCTCAACATTGACCAGTAGCGTTGGTCAAAGCTCGATGGATACTTTCGTTTCGGGCTTTGACCGATGAGTTTTTAGTCAAACCTAGGTTTGACTAAATTGGTCGGTCAAAGTCCGAAACGAAATTATGAGATTCGGACTTTGACCAAGGCACTGATGGTCAAAGTTAGCGGGAAAATATTGTTTGTATGGTGTGAGAGTGGGAATTGTCTCAATTGAGGGAAAATATTGTTTGTATGGTGTGAGACAGTGAGAGTGGGAATTCTCTCAATTGAGGGAAAATATTGTTTGTATGGTGTGAGGTGAGAGTGGGAATTCTCTCAAACAAACAATATTTTCCCTCAATTGAGAGAATTCCCACTCTCACACCATACAAACAATATTTTCCCTCTAACTTTGACCATCAGTGCCTTGGTCAAAGTCCGAATCTCATAATTTCGTTTCGGACTTTGACCGACCAGTTTAGTCAAACCTAGGTTTGACTAAAAACTCATCGGTCAAAGACCGAAACTAAAGTATCCATCGGGCTTTGACCAACGCTGCTGGTCAAAGTTCAGCATTGACTAGTCAAACCTAGGTTTGACTAGAGATCGGGTTTTGACGTTGGAAAGCCAAAAACTTCTTCTTTCATTTTGTTTTTAAATTAAATTGTTTAAACGAATAGTTTAAAAACTATAAATTTTCAAACTCAAAATTTTGAAAAAAAAAATTTGAAAAAATTATTTTAAAACTATTTTTTTTTTCAAAATTTTACGTAATTAAGTATAATTTTTGTTCTCAGAATTCAATGTTCTTATTAATCTTCAATCCAACACTGAAAAACGTATGGCTCTACGACTTTTTGTTGCCAAGGTATTTAAAAATAACTGAACCTACTTCTTCACAAAAACAAGAAAATCTAGCCTTCCGGGATGGCACAAGTGATCATTTAGTCAATTTTTTCGTGTTTTTGTGAAGAAGTAAGTTCGGTTATTTTTGAATACCTTGGGAACAAAAAGTCGTAGAGCAATACGGTTTTCAGTTTTGAATTAAGGATTAATGAGAGCATTGAATTCTAAGAACAAAAATTATACTTAATTACGTAAAATTTTTAAAAAATTAGTTTTAAATTTATTTTTTCAAAATTTTGAGTTTGAAAATTTATATTTTTTAAAATATTCGTTAAAGCAATTTAGTTTAAAAACTAAATGAAAAAAGTAGTTTCTGGCTTTCCAAAATGGTATAACACGGTGTTGTAAACGAAGCCGTTGATTTTAAATATTTTTTTGTACAAAATAAGTCAAATTTTCAGAAAATTGCCCCTCCCGGCTAAACGGGGGGAATAGACCCCCCTCCCATACGATTTTTTTCTTGTCTCAACTCAACCTACAAGCTCTAGCTTTATGGCACAACGCTCGTGAATCACCCTGTATATATGAATAAGGTGTTTTTAACAATGTTAAAACTATCGTTGTGGATTGATTCTTTGATTTGATGTGGCAAGGAGTTGTAAATTTGAATGGTGTGACAGAGAAAGAGACGACTGGTTGTTAGGAGAGAAGTTCTAGGCAGGATTATATTAAATGTGCGGCGAGACCTAGCGAACGTAAAGCTGGCATACAGATATGTTGGAGTGCGGTACTTTATAAATTTTACTAATAATAAAAGACTTCGGTAATCCAGATATTTTCGGAGATCACATTTTAGTAACAATTTTTTGAAATTCGAAACATGATCCTACCTACGGAGGCCATATACATATTTTATAACAGAATTAAATGCAACAGACAATTTTTCAAAGTTATTTGAGTCAAGTTTTCCAAAGACTTCACAGCCATATGTAAAAAATGGTATAAGAAGAGAACGAGCAAGAAGTTTTCTAGTGTTCTCTGGCGTAAAATTTCTTGAGGGCCACAGAGATCGCAATCCTCCATAAACCCTCCGCACTATATAATTTACATGGTTATCCCAACTTAAAGTAGAGTCAAGAAAACACAAAGATTTTTATTGAAGCTTAAAAAAGGAATATTGTTTTTATTAATCAAAATTGGCGAGAAATTATCACTTTGAATTGGGTGTTTGTATATAATCATACTAGACGACTTTTTAGGGTTAAAAACTAACAAATTGGTACAAGACCATCGTTGGATAGAAGAAAGATCATCATTTAGACAACTTATACGATCTTTGACAAGGCCTAGTGGCCTTGATAGAAAGAGTTGTGCGTCGCGTCGTCAGCATAAAGATGGAGTTCACTGTAGTACACAACTAAAAATGTCATTAATGTACATGCAGAATATTAAGTGTCCTAAAATTGATCCCTGTGGCACTCCAGTTGTTAAAGGAAGAAAGGATGAAAAAAAACCATTAGTGAAAACTGATTGGGTTCTTTCGCTAAGATAACTTCTTACCAATTTCACTGCTGTTCCATGAAAATTATACTCAGACATAAGCTTTCTGCAAAGAACGTTATGGCTGATGGAATCAAACGCCTTTGTAAAATCAAGCATAACAAGAAGTGTGAGCTTATCACATTCCATGGACTTGTGAAAAGAATTGACAAGATTGAGCAAAGCAGTTGTGCAATTGTGCCTAGGCCTGTAACTAGATTGATGAGGATGAAGAAGGCTTTGACTTTGCAGATACGAGCTTATTTGCGATACCATAAGTTTTTCCATCACTGTTGATAAAACAGGTAAAATACTTATAGGCCGGTATTCGATTGGGTTAGAGTTAGTGGCTTTAGGTATGGGAATTACTTTGGCTTTTTTCCATGGAGTAGGAAAAGTGGAGGACATAAAAATGGAGTGGCATATATGTGTAAGCGGCCTTACCAAATATGGATGTAAAATTTTTATAAATTTAGGGTAGATAAGATCAGCTCCAGCCGCATTACTTTTTATGCACCCTAGTGCAAAACTTACTTCCTCAGGAGGAATGCAATTGAATTCAAATGAAAAAGTAGTGTTCGAAACGGGTGAAACATCTGTTTGTCCGTGAGATTATTCGTGTGTGATAAAAATTTTTTATTAAGCACGTCAGGGTCAGCAGGACCATTCTTAATTTCTTTGGAATACACCTTGGATCTTTTGATATTATTCCAGAGAAGTTTTGTAGGCAATTCAGTGTTTAAAATCTTAGAAAAATAATTTTTCTTGGAGGTACGGATAAGTACATTGACCTGGTTACGTAAACTCTTGTAAGTATTCCAAAAAATTAAAATTCGAAGGCGTTTCCATTTAAGATACATAAAATCATTGATCAAGTTAGGTATGCGATTAGTCAACCAAGGAAAATTTTGATTAGATATAGTCCGCGTTACCAAGGGAACAAATCCAATCAATTGTCATTGCCGCTTCCTGAAGAGAGTGAAGATCTATGCGGTTATACTGGTGGAAAGAAAATGAATTGTTTAGCATGTTACCGTAACAATTACTATTAAATTCAAAAATAAGCAGTATCATGTCATGGCCAAGAAAACCACCAATCGAAATCTGATCAAAAAATTTAACCTTATTTTTATTTGAAGTCAAAAATATGTCAAGAAGTGTAGATGAGGTACTAGTGAAATGTGTAGGTTGATTATTCACTCTAAACAGACCTACAGAATCGATAGTTTGCTTAAGAATTTGTTAAAGCATCAGGGTTAACAAAATTTAAATTTAAATCTCCAGCGATGATGACATTTTCGTAGCTTGGAGAGAGGTCTTGTAAGGCAACAGTAAGAGAGTCAAGGTTGCGAATTCTGGGAGCTTTATACACACAACCAACCAGACACGTATCACCATTATGAGATTGTATTTCGCGAAATATAAATTCTTCGTTCAGATTACAAGAGAGCACAACACGACATTTTAAAGCATTCCTTACGTAAATTGCAACTCCTCCAGAACGTCGATGGTAAACTTCTCGATCTTTTCGATACACGTTATAGCTATGCACATCCACTACACAATTCAGAATTTCAGGCTCGAGCCATGTCTCAGACACACATATAATATCACTATAATATTATAATATTATTAAAAATGTACCGAATTTCATCAATTTTAGGTATAATCTTTTGAGCATTAAAATGACATATCCTTAAACCTGAATTTTGATTGAAAAGAGCATTAATTAAAGCACCAGTGCTGCCCCTTCGCGTCACACCACTATGACCATTTGGAATGCCAAAGCCACATCAAAACAAGTAAGTAGACAACAGATAGAGGCATAATGAATCTGAAACAACAAAGAAGAAGCAGATACCCAAAAATAAAAGAAAAAGATAGATAAATAAAATTAAAAAGAAAACGATTTAAGAAAGAAAACAAGATAATATAAATATAAGATATTGAATAAGAAACATAAATACATACGCACATAGCTAAAAAATATAATATTAAAAAAGTATTAAAGTTCAAAAGAAAGATCATTAAAAGTGTTGACTCTGATGGCTTTATCGTTTTCAGATTTTATTATCCATACGCTTCCAGATCTAGTAAACACCGCAGCGATTACCTTGGTTCTTCGAAGATAGAAGGCCTTTTTCATCAATTCGTAATTGAAAGGTGAAAGACTCTCATTTATGTATATCAAACCAGCAACTGCATCTCCGTCTCTACCGAGACGGAGATGCAGTTCTGCTAGCGCGACGATGAAGCATGGTCTTACGAACAGCTGAGAGAAGGTTCATTTTGTCATTTATATTGCTCAATTTTATAATGATCGGTGAAGCAAGTGATCTGGAGGAGGTGACTCTTGTTCGGAAAATATTCAACGGAGTAATTGGTTTTTGCAGATTTAATGATTTGCAAAGTTCGGAAAAATATTTAAAAAGATAATCATTCTGAATATAAGGAACACCAGCCATAATAAGATCTGCCACTCTCTGCTGTCTCTCAAGATAATCAAGGCGCTGTTCATTTTGTGAGACTCTCTGGGAAACCTCTTCAATGTGCAAGTCTACTGCAGATTGATGCTCTTTGAGTGATGTCAGAAGGTTTCTTACAAACTTTATGAATAAATTGTTGACGTCCTGGATAGATGACTTAAATTTTTCTTCAATTGCAGAGGTGATACTAGAAAGTGAAGCAAGCTGTGTTTCCAAATCTACGCGGAGCGAGCAAATCCATTTTTTCTGTCATAGGGTTGGATAGAGGAGTCGTTATGATGGCGGCCAAATCAGTTTTGTTCCTTTTGATTGGAGATGGTTTGGAGGCAGCGGAAGCATTCCTTTTACCATTGAGCGCGTTTTTTTCATTAGTATTTTCTTTCATTGGGCTCATGGTTGAAAGATAAGCGTTGGAGTGAAAGAGATGCCAAAAGTTTATTTGGCAAGAACAATTTCCGTGGTAATAAATATTTAATCAATAGTTATTTATTAGTTATGAATCATAATTCACTTAAATTTTATCAAAATAAGATAAAGCAATGTTAGCGCAGCAAAACAATATAAGCAGAACGTAATAATTTTTAATGAAAACAGTGGAAAATCGAACGGAAAATGGAGCCGATAAGAACACGTTTTACTTCAAGTTTGACATTTGTGCAAACCAGTTTGAAACTCAAAATGCTTCAAAATGCCGAAAAATCAAAATCCCGAATTTTCAAGATCCCGAACGATAAAAAGCCAAGTACTGTTGATTAAGAAAACTGTTGACACAGGCGCCTGCCAGACAACTGGACATACCCTTAGCGGAGCAACGAAGTTGCGTGAGTGGGTGTGTCCCCGAAAAGGGGAGTTAATATCCCAAGAACCCGCGAAGCGGGCCACCCAAGTACTGCTGATTAGGAAAACTGTAATTTTTCCGAACTTTGATTTTTCTGGATTTTGATTTTTCGGGATTTTGATTTTTCTTGATTTCGATTTTTCGGGATTTTGATTTTTCGGGATTTTGGTTTTCGAGATTTTGAACCAGACCCAGTTGAGGATTGTGGTTTTACATGACGCACTATCACTACAATTTAACAACAATTCATACCCATATTCATTTTCATATACCTCTCCAAAAAGATTCCCATATTCCATATTCATAACTAAGCGCATTCCTATACCGAAGCGCATTACCCTCAGCACCCAAACGTTCATCTCCTGCACACTTCCCTTTATTATCTTAGTCAGCACGTATTTACTTATATTTGTAATTAATCATCAAAAAGAATTCCAATAATAACAAAAGGTAAAATTAATTTGTAAGCAAATATAGCAATAAGTTGAAATAAATAAACGCAACGAGCCAGAAAGACGAAACATCTTTTATTTACTGGAGCCCAACTATTTTTTTTCGCATGGTAGTGTGTGCTCCGAAAATCTTCATTAAAAGAGAGTAGAGCAATTAATTTACACAAAAACGCGTATAAATAAATAAAAAAAACTCACTCTGTATTTTCTTCTGCGGAACATTTTTTTCTTAATAATAGCAGTATGTTAAGCTGTGATCGAGTAATACTTACTAGTAAATATTATTTTAGTGTTATTTTTTTTTATTATTTAAAAATAATTTATAATTTGAACGAATAATTTTTTATATTAAAACACAATGGCTGTAATTCAAATCATTTCATCAGCCGTTCAAGCAGCCGTCGAAACAGCATGTGCGTCTATAGTTTCGCGAATAAACGAGTTAACTGAAGAAAATAAAAAAGTTAACGAAGGTGTCTTAGACAAAATTGAAGAATTAACAGACAAAGTAAACCTAGTACATTTACAACCCTCTTCAGTCGTAGCCTATGAGCCCATTTCTGTCGTTCTTCCAAGGCTAAAATGTGAAATTTCGCTGGATGTAGTTAAATCCATACCAGATTTTTCTGGTGAAAGTGCAAAATACATTTCTTGGCGCCAAGCTGTCAAGACTGCCATGAAATTATTTCAGCCTTATGAAGGATCCGAGAAACACTATCAGGCTGTCGCAATAATTCGTAACAAAATTGTCGTTTCCGCTGATTTAATTTTATCTTCTTTTAACACGGTAATTAATATTGACGCAATAATTGCTCGTCTTGACAATTTGTACTCTGACAAACACTCTTTCACGTTTTAGAGAACCAATTGAGCATTTTATGCCAAGGAACTTTGTCCATATCGAAGTACTTCGATAGAGTAGAGAAGCATCTAACTTCAATCGCTAATATAATTTCCATGGATTATTCAGGTAATAACCAATTAATGCTTTAGCAACAAAATACCTAGGTGATGCACTGCGTGTGTTTATTTCAGGCCTTAATAAGCCCATTTGCAATATTTTGTTCTCTGCTGGTTGCGAAGCCTTGCCCTCTGCATTAGTCAAGGCCCAAGAGCTTGAAGCAAACCAATATAGGTATAACTTCGCTAGAGCCTTTGATAACAGCCTTTATGCTGATCCCACATCAGTAAACGTTCCTCCACGGAACAACCCCAACTGTAGGCAAGTTACTCAAGCGCACCCCCGAATATCTATCAGAAAAATCAAAATTACAAACCAGCAGCAGCCAGCGATCATATGAGTGTCGTCAACTCGTCTAGAGTCCGACACAATCAAAAATCACAGATTCAACAAGCGGCACCTGCGGACAGTAGTAAGCAGACCATCAGGCAACAGCCGCAAAACTATGAATTCAGTAGGAATTTTAAGTGCCCACGTGATTCCGATAAGGTACCGTTGGCAAAAACGCAACGAATAAATTTCATTAAGTCAAAAAATGACAAAGAAGAACCAAAGAGTAGTCCCGGTCCTGACTACGATACAGAATATGAATTTGAAGACGAATATCAAACCTTCAATGGGGAATACGACGATCAGCTACTTTTTTTAGAATAAAGTCGGCTCTACCATATGTTGAAAAGAAAATCGACGAAAAAACCGTTATGAGGATTCTAATAGACACTGTTACAGCCAAAAACTATATTAAAAATATACCCTTTTTAAAAGCTTTCCCTAATAACAAACCATTTAAGGTTTAGTCCCTTAACGGTGACAACACAATAACCAAAAAATGAAGAAGACATTTTTGTGGTGAAACTACAGATTTTTTCCTGCTTTCCCAATTAAAAACTTGTGATGCAATAATAGGGTATAATTTTCTCGTGCAAATTAAAGCACACATTGATACCGAACGGTCTTTACTAATTTACGAAAATGGCGAAATGCAAATTGAATATTTTGAATGCCAGCAGGTGAATAATTTAGAAATCGATTCGACAACAGCTCCTGAAACCATCAGGGATGAGTTTAAAAAATTAATTGAAGACTTTAAGGAAGTTTTCGCTCAGCCCCATGAAAGTTTGCCTTTCAACACAAACGTAAAAGCTAGCATTAGAACGCTAGATTTAGAACCTATTTATTCAAAACCAAGACCATACAACATGGCAGCTGTCCCCTTTGTTAACAAAGAATTACAAAAAAATGCTTCATGATGGAATAATACGACCATCACACTCCCCATACAACACTCCCATATTGAAAGTAGGAAAAAAAGGTAAGAACGAAGACGGTACTCCCAATTCTATAGGCTAGTGTTTGACTACAGAAAGCTGAATGAACGCACTATCACGGATCGGTATCCCATTCCCGAGAGTTCTGTCATCTTATCGAATTTGGGACAAGCCAAATTTTATTCAACAATAGATCTAAAATCCGGTTTCCATCAAATTCTTTTAGAAGAAAAGGACAGTGAAAAAACAGCTTATCCGTAAATAATGGAAAGTATGAATTTTGCAGATGGCCTTTTGGCTTGAAGAACGCTCCCAACATCTTTCAACGAGCAATCGATAACATTCCCAGAAGCGACATTGGAAAGCGTTGTCCCGTCTATATAGACCACGTAATAATATTTTCGCAAACCAAAAATCAGCATTTAGTGGAAATAAGAATAGTATTTTCTAAACTCTTTAACACTAACATGAAAATATCTCCCGAAAAATGTAAATTTTTCAAACATGAGGTCGAATTTCTAGGATTTCTTGTTTCTGGAGAAGGTATTAAGGCCTGCCCTAATAAGGTAAAGGACATTGTTGGTCTCGAAGTGCCTAAAACACTTCGCTTTAAGATTTTTCCTAGGACTTTCCGGCTATTACCGACGATTTGTGTAAGACTATGCCCAGATAACTAAACCTTTGACTGAATACTTTAGAGGAAAAAACGGACACATAGGGGAAAATAAGTCTAAAAACGTAAAAAATCACTTGAATTCAGAAGCTATATGTGCTTTTAACAGAATAAAGAACATTTTAGCATAAGAAGATGTATTACTATTTTACCCTGATTTCCGAAAGCGTTTGAACTTGACTACAGACGCGTCATCGCAGGCGATTGGCGTAATTATCTATCAAGGCGGAAGACCCATTACAATTATATCTCGAACTTTGAGCAAATCCAAAGAGGCGCTTGCAACCAATGAACGTGCAATGCTTGCGATAGTTTGGGTATTGCAAAACTTGAGGAACTACCTTTACGGTGTGCCCGATGTTCATATCTATACAGACCATCAACCACTCACTTTTACCAAACTGAAAAGATGGAGAGCATTCATAGAAGAATATTCTCCAACCTTTCACTATAAACCTGGTAAGGAAAACAAGGTAGCAGACGCACTATCTCCACAGCATATAAACACGCTCTCTACCTCAGGACAAACTGTTCACAGAGAGGCCAGACCCATTTTTGCTACCTCCACTTCAATACTTGCGAATGCTCCACTGACAGCGCGCTTCGTTCTTCCAATAATGTGAATGTATTAGCATAGCCAAGTAATTGAACGGATTTAAATAAAATTGACATGCGAGTTGCGTACGATTGCCTCAAGAATGATGTTGAAGAGGTTACATGACAGCGCGTCACCCTGTCGTAAGCCTTTCTCGACATTAAATGAGTCGGTGGTGTTCTTACCAACCTTGACGGAGCAGCGCGAGTTCTCCATAGTCATCCTGCACAATCGAACGAGTTTGGCAGGGATGCCAAGAAGTGACATGGCTCTGTATAGCTCGTTCCTGTTTACGCTGTCATAGGCGACTTTAAAATCGATAAAGAGGTGGTGAGTATCGATCTGGAATTCTTGGGTCTTTTCCAAAATCTGCCGAAGTGTGAAAATTTGGTCAACGGTTGACTTACCGGGCCTGAAACAACACTGATAGGGGCCAATCAGTTCACGTGCGAAAGGGTTCAGACGTTCACACAGAATGGCCGACAAGATTTTATAGGCGACATTTAGGAGACTTATACCTCTGTAGCTGGCGCAGCTTAGAGTATCTCCTTTCTTGTGGATAGGGCACACAATGCTGAGGTTCCATTCGTCAGGCATAATTTCATCCGACCAGATTGTACAGATGAGTTGGTGTATGCTCCTCACCAAGTCATCTCCCGCTGCTTTGAACAGTTCAGCCTTAAGGCCATCAGCTCCAGCAGCCTTGTTGGACGTTAGTTTAGATATTGCTATCCGAACTTCTTCTTGGTCGGGAGGACGGAAATTTTGTTCTTCATCATCCAAATCGAATGGATCATTCTGCCTGACAGCGATTAGTTGGTTGTCTTCGCCGTTTAACAGTCTGCAGAAGTGTTCTTTAAAAATTCTCAGCACCGACTGTGTATCTACAATGACATTCCCACCCTCGTCTCTACATGCTTCCGCTCGGGCTTTGTAACCCTTGGACGAATGCTTTACCCTTTGGTAGAACTTTCGAACATTGCTTCTGCCGTAGCACCCCTCAATAGATTTAACCATTCGTTTTTCCAGTTCTCTTTTTTTTCTTCTGAAAAGCCTTCCTATTTACTCTTTTGCTGGTATACCGCACGGGAAGCGCTCTTGGCAGCTCTAGTTCTGGCATTCAGTACTGCATGATAGGCTTCGTCTTTGGCCAAGTGAACGAGCCTGCACTCATCATCGAACCAGGTGTTTCGTTGTTTTCGCCTAATGAAACCCAAAACATCCGTGGCAGCGGTTTTGATGGCCATTTTGCAATGTTGGCACTGGGCCTCTGGGTTTGGCGCAGGCGCCGGGCTTGTCAAGAGATAAGAGGAGACATGATTGGCAAAGTTTGTGGCGGTCTCTTGCGATTGTAACTTCGCAACATCAAACTTTCTCACAGTGGATGTTCGATTCTGCGGTCTGGTGGAGATCCGCATTCGCACTTTAGCTACAACAAGGTAGTGATCCGAGTCTATGTTGGCCCCTCGGAAATTGTGGACATCCATGACACTGGAGGCATGTCTGCTATCAATCGCAATGTGATCAATTTGGTTTTTCCATGTTAGGGAATGATGCTTTCTAATTTGTTTATTCGAAAAACTTTGATGGTCCTCAATTTCGATTTTGATTGAAATTGGCAAAAAATCCGATAAGGTGAGATCGACAACCCAGAAATCTCGAATGTTCAAATACCACTCGCCGCCAACAAGATAGTAATCTAGAGTAGAACTTCCCTGTTTTCAATTCCCCTTAAGGATCTCCGAAGGAACTCGCGTTTAAAACACTCAAGCCAAAATCATTACACAGTTGCAAGATTTTCTTCCCTTCATTAATAATTGTTTGATCTTTAGATTTTCTTTGTTGAACTCTTTGGTTAAAAGTCAGTTCTCTCGCAGTGTTGGCAAGTAAGTTACGTGAAGTAAGTTACTCGTTTAGTTACGCGTAACTAATATGAATTAGTTACGCCAAATATTTGGCGTAACTAATGTAACTAATGTAACTAAATGTAAATAACTGTAACTAAATAAAACTAAATCTAACTTAATAATACAAAATAAAAAAAATCACATTTCATCCTGAATCCCAATCGACTATAGACAAAATTCATTTATTAGCAAGGGCAACGGCAACCTGGCAAGGAATACATATTGAAATTTATATGTTCCTGATGAAAAGAAAATCTAATAAAATATTATATTCTTGCAGCATACAATAGATTTTTACTTACATTTAAAGTTTTCCCTTCTTTCTTGAGATTTCTGGACATTTCTTTGTTTATTGTGATTTATTTTTGTATGGTAAATTCAGATTTGATCTCAGATTTGGTCTCAAATTTCAGATTTGGCTCTCCCAAAGGAAATCAAACGAGATCTATTTTGTTTTCTTATTCTAAAATTTTTTTGCAGAAATATAGTAATTTAAAAATGTACTCCTTGCCAGGTTGCCGTGGCCACAGCTAGCAGCTGGCCCGACGGCAATATAAATCATCCAGCTTTGCCCTAAAACAGTGTAGTCAATCGTCATTCGATCGGGTTTGTGGACAAAACTTCTAAATTTCAGTTTAACATAAAATGTGAGTTTTCGTATTTGAAAAATCCTATTAGTTAAAGTTTGTTACATTTAGTTACATTAGTTACATTAGTTACATTAGTTACAAAAGTTACATTAGCTACGTGTAACCATTGTATATGAAATCTATAGTAGTCTGGGGAACGAGTATGAGATAACGGTGTTTGGAGACACATAGATGTCGCTGATGATTATCACATATTTAAACCTTTTCACCTACATTTTCTCTCCAAAACGAGAAATTTGGAAAAAAAAGGTTTGGAGGCTCACGGTGTCGCCATAGTCGATCCTTCTATCCATATTACTATAGATTTCATATAAAATGGTGTAACTAATTAAAATTTCAAAGTTACGCGTAACTATCCAACACTGGTTCTTTATTTGCTGTTCTCCCATTTAAATCGCCTGTTATTATAAGATTATGTGTTTTCAATGAGCAAAGCATATCATAAAGGTTATCGTTATCATTCTGCCATCTTGTGCAATTTATATAAACAAGTACAATAAACAGTTTTCTTTAAAAGTTCTTAATTTCGATATAAACAAAATTATTTGTCTGGTTGACTTCATATTCAATTTCAATGTCTTTTTTATTGCTAGAATCGTACCACCATTTGCTCTTCCCATATTTGAGGATTTTATAGCCGAAATCCAAAAACATTTATGACTGGAAATATTTTTCAATAATTTCATTTTTCTTATCGACAATATGAGTTTCAAATAGAAATATAAATTTAGAAGTGTGAAGAAAATTAATAAGACCTTGAAATATCAATTTATTATACAATCCATCCACATTATACGCAACAAAATTTAATTCACAAATGTTTTTACTTTTATCCGATTTCACCTCACTGCCATACCTGCCTTACTGTCTAGGATTCTCTTCGGTGACATTGGCTGTCAAAGATCTGACATTGGCATTTTCATGTTTTGTTTGTAAACAACACTAAAATATATCCTCAGATAGACCAAAAGTTTCGAAGAGTTTATTAAAGCCGCATGCATTTCCATGCATTAATCCTATTTCATCGTTCCAAGTAAACTCTAAATCCCCTACAAGAAATGTATCATCTTTCACAACAGCTTTGATGTTCACACTAATCTGCTTGATCTGTTTTCGGACGTGAAGCAGATGTGCCCTTCGCCGTCTCACACCCGGTGGAGAATCTTTTTGTATAGAAATTCTAGTGTTTTTCAAATTATGTGTATTTCTTAAAATTTAATAAACATCGTTTTTATTTCCAAACTTAACTTTAAAACTTTTAAAACTTGGATTGCATGACTTAATTTCATTGATATCTTTTGTATTTGTCGAGTTTATGTTGCCATTTGACAGCTTTGAACAAATATCAATTACCTGCTGTTTTTGTTCGATCGCATTATGGGCTTCGAGTTTGAAAATCAAGTTCTCCGTATTTTGTTTTTGTATAGCTTCTATTTGGTTTTCTAATAAGTTTACTTTAGACTGAAAACTTTTATTATGTGTTTTGAGCTCGTTATTTTCCTTTTTGATTATTCCCAAATCTAAGCGAAGTTAACCGATATCTGATTTAGTGGCTGGATCTTGTTGTTTTAAATCAAATAGTTCCATTAGGTGTTCTGACGTCACATCAGCCACTATACTTGGAATATCAATTTGATTACCTTTTTTAGTATTTATGTTCACTTTCTCTGGAGAAGTTTCCGATATTAAACGCTTTGACTTTACTCAATGCCGTTCGAGAAAAAAAGCCTTGATCGGTCTCAAGGTGATTAAAATTCACCGATAATAAGATTGATTAAGTACACTTGCCTTTTTTAATTTTTACTTGCTCTATAGGGCAAGTATTGGTTTCGTGCAGAAAAAAAAAATCGAGGTTTTAATCAAACATGACATTACGATTATAGAGAAGCCCAAAAAAGTGGTTTTCGCCATACCGTCCGTCGGTCTGTCTGTGCGTCTGTGCGGATGTGCGGATGTGCGGATGTGCGCTTTTTCACGTCATGCTACAGCCTAAACGGCTTGACGGATTTTCTTCAAACTTGGTATATAGCAGTTTGAAGAAAAACGGTTGTCGAGGTTTTTTTTATTTTGTTTTAGCCCGGCTCAAAGTGGTACCTTTCAAGTAACGGTTTTTTTCAATTTGGATTTTCTCGAAAACGGCTCTAACGATTTTGATTAAATTTAAAATTTAGCTAACTTTAAGCATTTCTAACAAAACTGCGTTTTTTGTTTTTGCCTCAAATGGTCGTAACGAAAATCAGGTTTTAACGGCTTTTTTTCAAATAGCCATAAGTTCTCAACGGCTTGATTGAATCAACTCAAACTTTGTTTGACATAGTTTTTTATAGTGTTCTATAGGATGGTTTAGTAAATTTTTCACTGAAGCCTTTCTAAACGGTGGCTTCCATACAACGAGCCGTTGAGTTTTAGCCAACTTTTTTTGGTTTTTTCTAATTTTCTCGAAAATGGCTCTAACGATTTTGATTAAACTTTGTGTGTTATATTCTTTTAGTGTTTTGAAGAGAACTGCGTTTTTAGTTTTTGGCTAAAAATGCAAATAACGGAGATCTGCTCTTAACGGCTTTTTTCAAAGGGCCATAAGTTGTCAACGGTTGCATCGAATTCACTCAAACTTTGTTTGGTATAGTTCCCAACAGCTTCCTATCAGATGGCATTGATTTTTTTTCATTTTCTCTTTTTTAAATGGTGGCTCCAATACAAAGAGCCACTAGATTTTGGCCAATTTTTTCATTTTTTCTAATTTACTCAAAAAAGGCTCCCCCGATTTTTATGAAACTTTTTATGTAACATACATAGAATACTTCAAACAAAACTGCATTTTTAGTTTTTGGCTATACATGATAATAGCGGAAATTGCTTTTAACAGTATTATTAATCTGGCCATAAGTGGACATTTGTATCATTTATAACACCCAAAAGATAACGTCTTATTTTAAATATTAAAGGTTTCTTAACGTTAGCTCCCGTTTAACGATTTTTTCAGTTTCAGTCAACATTTTTTAGGTTTTACCAAATTTTTCAAAAATGAGTTGTTCTCATTGATCGAAAAGTTTGTTTTCATCGGACTATTGCACCGACAGAGCAAGTACGTGCGACCCAGTCGTGCATTTTATTTTTGTTGATATGTTGTTCCTTCAGCACTTATGTATGTTTTTTGACCACTTTTTTTATAATTTTTGATAAAAGTTTGATATTATAGATATAGATATATATATAGATATGGATATAGATATAGATATAGATATAGATATAGATATAGATATAGATATAGATATAGATATAGATATAGATATAGATATAGATATAGATATAGATATAGATATAGATATAGATATAGATATAGATATAGATATAGATATAGATATAGATATAGATATAGATATAGATATAGATATAGATATAGATATAGATATAGATATAGATATAGATATAGATATAGATATAGATATAGATATAGATATAGATATAGATATAGATATAGATATAGATATAGATATAGAGTATAGATATAGATATAGATATAGATATAGATATAGATATAGATATAGATATAGATATAGATATAGATATAGATATAGATATAGATATAGATATAGATATAGATATAGATATAGATATAGATATAGATATAGATATAGATATAGATATAGATATAGATATAGATATAGATATAGATATAGATATAGATATAGATATAGATATAGATATAGATATAGATATAGATATAGATATAGATATAGATATAGATATAGATATAGATATAGATATAGATATAGATATAGATATAGATATAGATATAGATATAGATATAGATATAGATATAGATATAGATATAGATATAGATATAGATATAGATATAGATATAGATATAGATATAGATATAGATATAGATATAGATATAGATATAGATATAGATATAGATATAGATATAGATATAGATATAGATATAGATATAGATATAGATATAGATATAGATATAGATATAGATATAGATATAGATATAGATATAGATATAGATATAGATATAGATATAGATATAGATATAGATATAGATATAGATATAGATATAGATATAGA
Organism: Platycheirus albimanus; assembly: GCA_916050605.2. Classification (NCBI taxonomy): domain Eukaryota; kingdom Metazoa; phylum Arthropoda; class Insecta; order Diptera; family Syrphidae; genus Platycheirus; species Platycheirus albimanus. The sequence goes on from OU696696.1 coordinate 143,814,336, forward strand.
TATAGATATAGATATAGATATAGATATAGATATAGATATAGATATAGATATAGATATAGATATAGATATAGATATAGATATAGATATAGATATAGATATAGATTAGATATGATATAGATATAGATATAGATATAGATATAGATATAGATATAGATATAGATATAGATATAGATATAGATATAGATATAGATATAGATATAGATATAGATATAGATATAGATATAGATATAGATATAGATATAGATATAGATATAGATATAGATATAGATATAGATATAGATATAGATATAGATATAGATATAGATATAGATATAGATATAGATATAGATATAGATATAGATATAGATATAGATATAGATATAGATATAGATATAGATATAGATATAGATATAGATATAGATATAGATATAGATATAGATATAGATATAGATATAGATATAGATATAGATATAGATATAGATATAGATATAGATATAGATATAGATATAGATATAGATATAGATATAGATATAGATATAGATATAGATATAGATATAGATATAGATATAGATATAGATATAGATATAGATATAGATATAGATATAGATATAGATATAGATATAGATATAGATATAGATATAGATATAGATATAGATATAGATATAGATATAGATATAGATATAGATATAGATATAGATATAGATATAGATATAGATATAGATATAGATATAGATATAGATATAGATATAGATATAGATATAGATATAGATATAGATATAGATATAGATATAGATATAGATATAGATATAGATATAGATATAGATATAGATATAGATATAGATATAGATATAGATATAGATATAGATATAGATATAGATATAGATATAGATATAGATATAGATATAGATATAGATATAGATATAGATATAGATATAGATATAGATATAGATATAGATATAGATATAGATATAGATATAGATATAGATATAGATATAGATATAGATATAGATATAGATATAGATATAGATATAGATATAGATATAGATATAGATATAGATATAGATATAGATATAGATATAGATATAGATATAGATATAGATATAGATATAGATATAGATATAGATATAGATATAGATATAGATATAGATATAGATATAGATATAGATATAGATATAGATATAGATATAGATATAGATATAGATATAGATATAGATATAGATATAGATATAGATATAGATATAGATATAGATATAGATATAGATATAGATATAGATATAGATATAGATATAGATATAGATATAGATATAGATATAGATATAGATATAGATATAGATATAGATATAGATATAGATATAGATATAGATATAGATATAGATATAGATATAGATATAGATATAGATATAGATATAGATATAGATATAGATATAGATATAGATATAGATATAGATATAGATATAGATATAGATATAGATATAGATATAGATATAGATATAGATATAGATATAGATATAGATATAGATATAGATATAGATATAGATATAGATATAGATATAGATATAGATATAGATATAGATATAGATATAGATATAGATATAGATATAGATATAGATATAGATATAGATATAGATATAGATATAGATATAGATATAGATATAGATATAGATATAGATATAGATATAGATATAGATATAGATATAGATATAGATATAGATATAGATATAGATATAGATATAGATATAGATATAGATATAGATATAGATATAGATATAGATATAGATATAGATATAGATATAGATATAGATATAGATATAGATATAGATATAGATATAGATATAGATATAGATATAGATATAGATATAGATATAGATATAGATATAGATATAGATATAGATATAGATATAGATATAGATATAGATATAGATATAGATATAGATATAGATATAGATATAGATATAGATATAGATATAGATATAGATATAGATATAGATATAGATATAGATATAGATATAGATATAGATATAGATATAGATATAGATATAGATATAGATATAGATATAGATATAGATATAGATATAGATATAGATATAGATATAGATATAGATATAGATATAGATATAGATATAGATATAGATATAGATATAGATATAGATATAGATATAGATATAGATATAGATATAGATATAGATATAGATATAGATATAGATATAGATATAGATATAGATATAGATATAGATATAGATATAGATATAGATATAGATATAGATATAGATATAGATATAGATATAGATATAGATATAGATATAGATATAGATATAGATATAGATATAGATATAGATATAGATATAGATATAGATATAGATATAGATATAGATATAGATATAGATATAGATATAGATATAGATATAGATATAGATATAGATATAGATATAGATATAGATATAGATATAGATATAGATATAGATATAGATATAGATATAGATATAGATATAGATATAGATATAGATATAGATATAGATATAGATATAGATATAGATATAGATATAGATATAGATATAGATATAGATATAGATATAGATATAGATATAGATATAGATATAGATATAGATATAGATATAGATATAGATATAGATATAGATATAGATATAGATATAGATATAGATATAGATATAGATATAGATATAGATATAGATATAGATATAGATATAGATATAGATATAGATATAGATATAGATATAGATATAGATATAGATATAGATATAGATATAGATATAGATATAGATATAGATATAGATATAGATATAGATATAGATATAGATATAGATATAGATATAGATATAGATATAGATATAGATATAGATAGATATAGATATAGATATAGATAATATAGATATAGATATAGATATAGATATAGATATAGATATAGATATAGATATAGATATAGATATAGATATAGATATAGATATAGATATAGATATAGATATAGATATAGATATAGATATAGATATAGATATAGATATAGATATAGATATAGATATAGATATAGATATAGATATAGATATAGATATAGATATAGATATAGATATAGATATAGATATAGATATAGATATAGATATAGATATAGATATAGATATAGATATAGATATAGATATAGATATAGATATAGATATAGATATAGATATAGATATAGATATAGATATAGATATAGATATAGATATAGATATAGATATAGATATAGATATAGATATAGATATAGATATAGATATAGATATAGATATAGATATAGATATAGATATAGATATAGATATAGATATAGATATAGATATAGATATAGATATAGATATAGATATAGATATAGATATAGATATAGATATAGATATAGATATAGATATAGATATAGATATAGATATAGATATAGATATAGATATAGATATAGATATAGATATAGATATAGATATAGATATAGATATAGATATAGATATAGATATAGATATAGATATAGATATAGATATAGATATAGATATAGATATAGATATAGATATAGATATAGATATAGATATAGATATAGATATAGATATAGATATAGATATAGATATAGATATAGATATAGATATAGATATAGATATAGATATAGATATAGATATAGATATAGATATAGATATAGATATAGATATAGATATAGATA